>JAOEHI010034078.1:0-23667 GCA_025447815.1 Percopsis transmontana | reverse complement strand
AGGCAGGCCAGCAGCCCCCAGAGCCAACTGAGCAGCCCCGGTGCCTCTTCAGGCAGTGAGACCGGCCTCCAGTACCAGTGGAGAATGGTCACCGGGAAGATGTACACCAGGTGGTTGTACAGGCAAACGCCAAGGCATCTCCTCATCGTCTCCCAGGAGACGGCCAGTTGCGGCTGGATCTTGTAGCTCCTGATCAGGGCCACTCTGCTGGAGAGGAGGTCCAGAGCCACATAGGGGAGGCAGAAAAGGATATAGACAGAGAGAGAGAACAGCACAGGGAAGAAGGGAGACCTAAGGAGAGCGCTGTAGTCAAGGATCCAGTCCCACAACACCTGGAGCAGCATGGTTGTAATGTTCAGTATCGTGTTGCTCTGGTTTATATTCCTTTTCTAGGTCCTCTTTTGAGGTAAACTTGTCAGCGCCAGAGAGCAGGATCAGTGAGTGTGGCATGTGCTGTGTGCTGTGCGCTCTTATTACCTTTACATCCTTCAAAAGAATGGGCCCGCCCCTTCAATTTCCTTTCACTCCTTACATGGGTTCTCTTTCCTTTCTACTTTCCTTGAAGGGGTTTTCCTCTGGGTAGGAAGATTGTTATCCAACTCTGACGTTTCAATCTAATTCAAGTGAATTGCATAGATTCGAACATTTTACTTAGATTCTTCTTTCCAGGCATTGGAAAGTCTATGTGATATGCAAACAATTAGAATTCCAACGTTTGTTTTATATACACCAACTTGGACCATCTACAACTTTAAAATAATTTGCCAGATAAGCTGACAAATCATGTTTTTTGCACATAAATTCAGGTGGGTCTGTAAAGAATGACCTACAACAGAAAGTGGATGAATTAACTGGACAGGGATTACAACAACCACACGTAAAACACAGATCACCAAAATTCCCACAATAATCAGAATATTCATATAGTAATACAGTATAGTAGTAGTATATGATTAATTGTATCCTGCATTCAATGATCTTATCACTAATGGAAAGAAACTAACCTTACAAGTCTTTAACTGAATGGAACGGTGGCGCCTCCTACTGGGCAGACGAAACTTCTTAGATGGTAAGCTATTCATCCTGAACAATTTAATCGCCCTTCCTATAATTCCTAATAATCCTGTCTTGGCTCCATGTCCTGTATAATGAATTACTTTTTAAAAGAATTTAATTATCATAATTGTATTGCCTGAAGGAGAGGGACCAATTGGAGATGGCATCGTGTGCCGTGTACTAAGCATGACTGCAAGGTACAGTAGTGAAGCTGCTAATATTAGGCCTAACCTGTGCTGGGCCTAGCTGTGATGACTCTGTATTATCTTAAATTTTTGCTTTTGTCACTGGGTGTTATTGTTTACACTATCATACATTTCAGTTATTAATAACATCATGCTCTATTGAGATCTGCAATGTTGAAATCAATTAATCCTGTGTTTAAAATCCTAATTGTATTCATGTTCATGCACTTTTCTGAGTTGAATGACAATTCTTTTAATTGAATACATACATACATACAGTACATACATACATACATACATACATACATACATACATACATACATACATACATACATACATACCCATGGCCAGCTCGCTGTTTTATCTTTTTCTGTTATTACTAAGATAGTCTGTCAGTAAATGAACAACACTGATAGCCCCCATTAGCAGTGATAATAGAAAAATTATTATATATAGTTATAGAAAAATAGCATTGAAATCCAAGAATTTGTAGAAATGTTTTGCTTATTACCAGAAGGAACCTTTATAACTGTAATACAAAAATTCAATTAAATTCATTCAAATTCTGACCAACATGCCTATTCTTTCAATTATTTATTGGTCTTATATACTGTTTGAGGAAAGTTTATGCCTTGCCATGTTAAATGTATTCATTCATTTGTAGCTTCATTTGCATCTTAAAACTGCTCATGACTTGTCTTTATTCTGGTACGGTGCCCAATGCTGAATTGATAACAACAGTAACTGTTGCCAGAATGTTCTCAAATTGACATATTCTGGCTCATATCAGCACTATGCACACAGACGTGTAATGGTCAGTGTTAAATCCTGTGTGTTTCATTTGTATTTAGTTTATTGTTGCTTGTTGTTATTGTTGTTGTAACTGATGTCAGTTGTCAGATGTGCCACAATGTAATTTTACTATGAAGAGACAAACTGTAAGGACTTACCAGGTTTGTCTCTTTGCCTTCTTCCTAGAACTAGACACTTTCTACTGTAAATCTCGTCTCTACATTTACATTTTACATTTACAGCTTTTATCCAAAGCGACTTACAATTAATACATTTGTCAACAGTTGAACTGGTTTACCACCAGTTTTTGCAAGCAGAATAAGGACAGCATGATGTAGCAAGGTTACTTCACCTATGCATTTGCACCACATTACTCGAAGGTTTATCATTCTCTCCTCAAAACAGTCAATAATTACAATAATTGAAAGTTATCACCCTTCAAACAGTCAATAATTGCTAAACTGCAGTGTTTAAAATTCTTAGAGCTGTGTCACGTTAGGCGCCCACAGGCTGGTGCCTCCTATCCTTCTATGGCACCTGTAGAGGATTAGCCCCACAGGTGCACTTCATTTGTAGTGATTTTGGACAATATTTAAGTTTCCCGACAGCATTAGGTGCTGTCGGTCATTATTTGGCGTGGAAGTCCTGTTAGTTGTGTTCTTTTCTTTTATTAAAGTACGCTTTGAGCGTTAAACTGCTCTCCAGTGTGCATGCGTCTTTCTCTGGCTCGCAAATACACTCGCCACTACATACGCAACATTACAAGCTGATCTAACAGACTAGAAAGAAGTTCATTTTAATTTTATTTTTTAAAGGGAGGAAATGAGGATAGAATAAGGATTGTTAGTGGGATTAGTACTATGAGGTAGAAAGATCGGTGGCCAAGGTACCGAGATGGATTTTGAAGAGGTGGGTCTTAAGTCTCTTGCAGAAGATTAGTAGTGATTCTGCTATTCTGACCACTGTAGGAAGGTCATTCCAACATTGCGGTGCCAGGAAAGAGAAGAGTCTGGACTGGGCTGCGCGACTCTTACACGCCGCTATGGCGGTGCCAGCCTGCCAGCCGAGGCGGTAGATCTTTGTGCTCTGGCTTGGGGCTTAGAATCTTACCATTGCTTGGAGGTAGAGTGGGGCGTTTTTTTTTTGTTGCTTTGTAGGCCAACACTAATGTCTTGAATCAGATACGGGCTGAGACGGGGAGCCAGTGAAGGTCTCGGAAGAGGGGGGTTACGTCAGAGAACTTTGTTTGGTTGAATACAAGACGGGCTGCTGCATTTTGGATTTGTTGTAAGGGCCCGGTAGACCGATAACCCGATGAGTAGAGAGTGGCAGTAATCTAGACATGGGATTACTAAAGATGGTACTAGGAGCGGTACCGCTTTGTTTGTGAGGAAAGGCTTTATCCTTCGGATATTGTAGAGGGCAAATCTGCAGGTTCGCGTCGTTGCGGCAATGTTGGCTGCGCAGGACAGTTGACTGTCCAAGACAACTACAAGGCTCTTTGCAGTTGGACAGGATGAAAATTAGGTGTTCTCAAGGGTAATGGACATGTCCATTTGGGGGCAGTTCTTTGCCGGGAGGTAGAGTAGCTCTGTCTTTTTAAGGTTGAATTTGAGGTAATGCGAAGACATCCAAACACTGATGTCAGCGAGGCAATTAGAGGTTCTCATTCCCCCCATCTGCATGTCTTATGGGGGGAATGAGAGGTAGAGTTGGTTGTCGTCGGCACAGCAGTGGTAGGAGAATCCATGAGAAGAGATTACAGACCTAAGAGATCGAGTGTACAGTGAGAAGAGTAAGGGTCCCAGCACAGATCCTTGCGGAACCCCAGTGGTGAGCAGGCAGGGTTTGGACAGGTTTCCATTCCAGAGGACTCGATAGGAGCAATCTGTCAGATAGGACTCAAACCAGGAAAGGGCAGAGTTGGTAATGCCCAATTCAGCGACTGTCGATAAAAGGTGTTGAATGCTGCAGATTGGTCTAGGAGAAGTCAGATTCTCTCCATTTCCTCTCAGCCGCACTGAGCTTTGTTCTACAAGCGTGTGAGAGGTTCCGAGAAGGTCGCACTGGTCTGGTATTAAGTGGACAGAGGGTGACAAGAATAATTGTTAGAGAGGACACGAGCGTAGAAGTAGCCTGGTCTGGAGCGAGAATTGTTCAGTTGACTGTAGCAGGGAGTGAACTGCAGAAGAGAAGGATGAGAGAAAGAGAGATTTTAGGTTACGGCGAGAGGCAACGCAAGTTGAAGTAGCAGAGGCCGAAATAGGATTTAGGGGGAGAGAGAAGGAGACGAAGTGATGATCGGACACCGGAAGGGTCAATAGAAGAATAGGTGGAATTCAATAGAGGATATGGCCAGGTGGGAAAGAACGAGAACGCTATTGGTCCACTTGGGGGAGATGAGCAGTCCCGTTCCCCCCCCCCCCCCCTCCCCTGGCCGGATGACCTGGGTGTGTGGAAGAAGGAGTATGCTGAAGAAAGAGCCGCTGGGGTCGCCGTGTTGGTCGGTGTGATCCAGGTTTCCGTCAAAGCCAGGAAGTGCAGGGCCTCAAACTGACTCCCACAGGAAGACTCCCTTTGTCTTTGTGCGCCCATTGTCTTCCTGCACACGCTGGAACCTACAGCTGGCGCTATACAGCTGGCGCTATACAGTTAGCAGTTAGCTAAATAGCTCTATACTGAACATCTTCTTAGGCCCAACCTATTTAGTCCCCACCTTCTTCTAATCAAGCTAGTTTCAGAGCTAAGCCTATTGAACCTGGATTTCAAAGGCTGGCTAATAGCTTCACTTAGCAAGCAATATTTACCAAATTAACAAGCAAGTCAACCTAGATAACAGTGCAATCATCTTAATCAATAGTAAATTAAAGGCTACTTACAGACTTAGAAGACAAACCGCTCAGACAGAGTGTACTGGCTCAAAGAATGATTTTCTTCACTGACCACTGACCTAGCTGTAGCTTACATCTGTTGTGCACATAGATTTACAATAGATTTTCACAACATAAACCCTTTCCTGGCCCCAACCATAATCCCCCGGAGAGTCATAGATCCTTTTCAGGGGCCACCTGATTACGTCAACATTTTGAAATAATTTAAATTTAAATATTATTCTAGTTGTGTATTCATGCTGCTATTAGCATAACCAGTGTTTGTGTGTGGGATACACAAGCTAAGAAGTGAATTTGTAGCATATCAACTCTTTTTGCTGGGTCTTGGGTCAGACGTTGAGATCCTCAACTCAAGATGATAGATTCTACCGATGGTCCCAGATGTTGGGGCAGGGGTCCTGGGCGGGGGTGATTTTTGATGAGATAGCCCTACTGTGTGAACCAGGTGTGGAGGGCCGATAACCGCCTGGTGCCCCTCAACATAGTTTATCTTATGGGGAGGGGTGTGTTACTTTCTTCTTGGACCATAGACCTTGGTCTCCTAAAACATGTCTAGGATCAGTTATTTTATTAAAACAGAATGAACCTTTATAACTGTAATACAAAAATACATTCAAATTCTGACCAACATGCCTATTCTTTCAATTATATACTGTTTGAGGAAAGTATATGCCTTGCCATGTTAAATGTATTCATTCATTTGTAGCTTCATTTGCATCTTAAAGCTGCTCATGACTTCTCTTTATTCTGGTACGGTGCCCAATGCTGAATTGATAACAACAGTAACTGTTGCCAGAATGTTCTCAAATTGACATATTCTGGCTCATATCAGCACTATGCACACAGATGTGTAATGGTGCCAAATACAGCTCTGGTTTCAATCTCAGTGTTAAGTCCTGTGTGTTTCATTTGTATTTAGTTTATTGTTGTTTCTTGTTTTTGTTGTTGTAACTGATGCCAGTTGTCAGATGTGCCATAATATCATTTTACTATGAAGAGCCAAACTGTAAAGACTTACCAGGTTTGGCTCTTTGCCTTCTTCCTAGAACTAGACACTTTCTACTGTAAATCTCATCTCTAGGAATGAAAGCCTGCGTTCTCTTCACTGACCACTGACCTAGCTGTAGCTTACATCTTTTGTGCACATAGATTTACAATAGATTTTCACAATACAAACCCTTTACTGGCCCAATCCATAACCCCCCGGCAAGTCATAGATCCTTTTCAGGGGCCACTTGATTACTTTAACATTTTGAAATAATTTTTATTTAATTATTATTCTAGTTGTTTCTTCATGCTGCTATTAGCATAACCAGTGTTTGTGTGTGGGATACACAAGCTAATAAGTAGTTGAATTTGTAGCATATCAACTATTTTTTGCGGGGTCTTGGGTCAGACTTTGAGATCCTCAACTCTAGGTGAAAGATTCTACCGTTCTGAGTGGGGGTGATTTTTGATGAGATAGCTCTACTGTGTGAACCAGGTGTGGAGGGCCGATAAACGCCTGGTGCCCCTCAACATAGTTTATCTTATGGGGAGGGGTGTGTTACTTTCTTCTTGGACTGTAGACCTTGGTCTCCTAAAACTGGTTTAGTTATTTTACTAAACAGAGCTAAAGTGGCCCCATAGATGAAGACGTTTTGGTACGGGGCCCCTAATAGTGTGTAGTCGTGAACTATTTGAACACATAGTGTGTAGTCGGGAACTATTGAACAACTCCTCATCTGTTTTCTTTCCCCAGGTAAGACTGGATTCATTCATTTTATTAGAATCAGTTGCTTTGTCTCTATCTTCAATGGACACCAGTGGAATCAATGTAACTAGTACAGCTTGCACAAAGATACATATGTAGTATACATATTACTTAAATATAATTATTGTTTCTTAATATTCTGTCAGTAAACAACAACATTTATTTACAATCATGAATTGTAAATAAATGTTGTAAGACATGATTATAAAAAATAATGTGTCCTTAATTCATTAAACTATATTTAAACAAATAGAATTTAAATAGAATTTAGGAATTTAATGAAGTGTCTGCTTGCAGTATATCCTACATGCATTCATTTTGGCTTTAACATACTGTGTACATGTACTGTGACACGTGTATAAGATTTCAGTTGGACAGTGGGGTATTCATGCGGACAACTTTACAGTGTGTTTACCACGGATAAGATCCTCTGTTAAAGACAAGATGATAAACCTAGAAAGACCTATCTCTGAATGTTCTGCTCTTATGGGTTGTCATAGAACAAATATGATATTACAATGAAACCTGTTGCAGGTATTGCTGAACTGCCAATAAAGACAGAACAGAAACAGAACAGAAATAAAAGTTTGATGGCCATTGACTTCTCCCTCAGGGATGTAAGTGAACGCACACAAACACACAATGAGAACATATAAAACACAACTCCATTACTAAATCCCTTTAACCCTAGAAAAGGCTGCTTTTATGGTGCAGCATAATGTGACAGACCCTGGACAATATTTATATTGTTTACTGGTTTTTAATTTTTTTAAAAACCTGTGTTCTTCGGAATGACCCTCAGATTAACTTTAGTCAAAGAACTTTGCATGATAAACTAATAAGCCATGAATGAGCATAAATGAGCCCCTGATAAATGTGCTCTAATAAGTTTACAAGCTGAGAGTAGCAATCTTTCTTGCAGAGCCTATCTCTGTTTTCTTTATCTGTCCCTGCTCTGTGACACTGCATCTTGCTTTATGTATAGTGTAAGAGAGCTCTCATTTCCTTTCATTCACAAAATGTGTATACAGATATATATAGATACATATACAGATATCCATCTGTCCATCCATCTTCCCATCCACCCATTACATTTCTATCAGTATCTATACCTGGTTTTCCAGAAGTGCAAAGGGCTCTCACTGTCCTTTGGGTGAACAAATGAGTGGTGTTGTGGACAACACATTATACGGTTTGCATGTGCCGGATTTGTGTTGGAAGAACCGCTTTGTTCTAAAGTTCTAATGTAACATAGGGGTCGACTTAAAAGGAATTGTTACTTAGTCCTTGCCCTTGTGTTTTTACAGTAAAATGCATAAAGAGATGGGTGAAAGTGACACCCTGGCTGTCCTGGAGGACAGCAGGAGGCATTCGTGCCTCCAAAGGTGTACTGTCCGTCCCGGCGATGTTGAAGGTGAGAGGCCGGGCCTGAGTCCTAGTAATCCTAGCCTCTGTTGTCCTCCAAACAGACAATAAATGATACGATCCTGGCTGGATAATGACACAGAGTGGCCAGTCAGCTACGCTTATCAAGTATTTGTATTCAGTATCAATATTATGGGTAAAATCAGAACAAATGGCTCGTTTCATGTGTGTGCGTGTGTGTGTATATGCTTACAGTACATTCATAGCAAAGTGTATATGATGTGCGTGTGTGTGGGCACGTGTGTGTGTGTGTGTGGGTCATGCTTACAGTACATGCGTCTTTGATGTGTGTGTGTGTGTGTGTGTGTGTGTGTGTGTATTCGTAGGTGTGTGAATAGAGATGTTTCTGGGTACATTCGAATGCGTGTGTGTGTGTCTGTGTGTATGTGCTTACACTACATGCATAGCAAGGTAAGTGTTGGTGCATGTGTGCGTGTGGGCTTGTGCGTGTGTGTGCTTGTGCGTGTGTGTGCCTGTGCGCACGGTACATGCCTGTGCATGTGTGTGTGCGTGTGCACACAAGCATCTATACATGCATGTTTCACAGTCCCACCCACTCCCAAACAACAACTCCACACAGGTATAAAGTGTATAAAGAGGCAGTGCTTTTTTTCAAAGTTGTGCTTTTTGGCCATTGTGGCTTTAGTCACTGCTGCTGACTCCTACAGGTAAGTGTCACCTCTTCTGCAAATAACAATAACTATATTGCAGCCATATACTGTGAGTGCATCTTGTTGGTGCTAAAATAATGCGGCATCGGTTCAAGCCAAGAAAGCTATATTGCAAGGGTAAAGAAGTATGTATGTTTTAGATCTCTGAAATGCTGGAGTTTTAAATGTACTCGTTTTCAACATTGTTGAAGATTGTATGTAATATCTTGAACAATACTTTATTACTCATAGCTACCAGTGCTGGCAATGTTTTTTTTCTTTTTACCAACATTTTAAACATATATAATGACATAAATATTGTGCAATTAATAAAGAGACTTGGGACTTTAGATTTATGTTAAAAACGAATCTGTAAAAATATAGAAAATCAAAGTCTAGAGTGTTTATATTCATACTGTATGTTAATTTATTTGTGAACCTTAATTTGCTAAATATTTTGTGTGCAGTATGTTTTAAGTAAGTTTAAATATTTTGGAAATATTGAAATAGAACATAGAATAATTAATAACAGCTTTGGACACACATAAACTGCACAGATGTACTGTATTTGCATGCACATAATAATAATACACCATTATTTAGTTATACAGGCACAGTTGAAACCAGGGCAGTCTTTTTTCAGCAGCCCTTTCAGTAGTTTACAGCATTACATAAAAACATCGATAATAGGATCAACAATAATAATTGGGTCAATTCATATTTATAAACAGTATATACAGTGCATACAGTGAGACATACTGAACATGTTTTCAGTAACAAATGGTTGAGTAATATATCCAATCACTTTAGGGTAAAAATAGCTTCCTGCCTATGTATTACATCTCCATAGTCATGGAACACTGTATTTCTTCCTTGTGAGCCTACAGTACTAAATACAGTAATGAAGAATGTGTGTGTGTGTGTGCACACTGAAAACATGTAGAACGATTAGTTGTTGTGTGTGGAATTATACAGTAAAAGACAATCTTATACATGTGGATGCAGACACGCACAGCAGAATGCTGGCATTCAGTTAAACCGACCACATGCACCCAGTGTGTCTAGTCAGTCTAATCTGGCCTTTCAGACCCTTTGCCTGCCTCTGTTTTGGAAATAATTCATTATGTTGTCAAATAAACTTCAAGGCTCAGGTCCAGTCTGAGATAATGTGTATGCAGTGACAGGACACCTTCACAGGACAGAGTAAAAATGATGAAGGAATTCATTTAAAGTCATTTGACAAATGGAGTCATTTTTCAAATGGAAATGCACACATATTGTTAACATAATAATAATAATGAAGTCTTCATCCAAGTACAAACTTTTGATAGTTTAAGTTTTTACTGTAACCATTTGAAAACAAACTGACAGTGTCAATATTACATAACTTTCAAGCCCCAAGTTGTAAGAGTAGCCTACTTCAGAAGTTCAGAAATAGTTCAGTAGTTTATTCGAACTTAGTTAGTAATCTGAAAATATAGATAAATGGATAGAAGAAAGAAAGAAAGAAAGAAAGAAAGAAAGAAAGAAATAATGAATGCATTAATGAATGAATGAATGAGCCCATATGCCTCTTAGGTCAAAATGACCCCAGTCTAAGGTCTGACTCCATGCTACATAACAGGCATGTTGTACCCCTTATGAGACAGTGTGCAGCCTTAGGTGGGGTCCTTTCTTTCTCCAAAGTCTAAGATTACAACTGCTCTATTATATTAGGATCGGCTCTTACCAATTCTTTTTTAAGTACTTAATTGTATGTTGATATGTAATGGTATGATGTTTAGTAACTAAGCTAGCCCTGATGACTGCTGATGTCATTATTCTAACATAATGTGTTTACTTACGATGGCTAGTCTTTGACCTATTCAGCTACAACTAACTTATTGTCACTTTGGATAAAAGCATCTGCTAAATGCTGTAAATGTAAACCTAAAGGTGACTGTGCTCCTACAGATAGAATAGTTGGATTAAAGGATAATTATGAGTTTTGTTTGTACAGTGTGGTTCATAATGAAGGATGACGCTTTCGCTGTTTACGTACAAAACCTTTGTCATGCTTTCAGGTGTGCGCCCGATCAAAAGCACCTCAAAAGCCCCATTGCTAAAGTCACTATAGGTGTTCTTTGGTAACAATGTACATTTAGTCAAATATGATTTTATTGATTCCTATGTTATTTTTCTGTCATGCACAGTGCCCTGCAGACATGGTCTTACAAAAAAACATTAACAATAACAAATAATTTCTTATTACAGCTGCTGTCTGGAACATCAATAACAACGCCAACCCCAAAAGAGACTGGCAGGTACATGCACACTTAATTTTTATGATATGATTCTATTGCTTATATGGTTACATAAATACTGCATACATTTTGCATGGGCAAGAAGACACACTTACACACATACACATTCCAGGCACAAGCCAACTATTGACAGTCGCAACACGGCCAGCCAGCCATGACTAGTCATCTCCACAGGCAGCCTGAAGTCAACTGGAGGTTCAGCGAGAATAACCACTATGTTTAGCTTGTATACATAACTCATGGTATCTCTCTCACCCCTCCACACCCTTGCTTCCCTAATGAGTTACTGCGAAGTTAAAAAGGGCAACTTGGCGTATAACTTTGTGTTGTTGCAATGAAAAACAGCCATACTTGCAATGGCCAGGTTTTACGAGTATGGTCTAGTTAGTATAAACCTGAAACTGAACTGTCCCTTTGAAATCAGGCAAACAAACAAAACACATGAATACATTTTCTGCTTGCCTTGCCATTTTTTGTCTAGTACTTCTCCATTGTTCATCAACCAAGCGTCACTGCAACTGGTACTTAAGTGCCATGCTCAAAGGTATCTCAAGCGTATCTGATGGAGTGGAAGCGAGACCTTGTACTCATTCGCCTGTCTTTGCTACAAATCTTTGCCCAACAGTTCCATGTCTGCTTCCATAACCCTCGGCTACTAGTAATATTATCATCATTGCCTATATTAGCTTACATTACCTAGTACCTTGTGTTTGAATGATTTCAGGCGTACGTACAACTGAACGAGCTAATGAAGGACCAGCAGCAGCCGCAGGCCTATTGGCAGGAGATGGGCCGATGGGTCGGGTACGAGGAGAGTTACGACCCCCAGACTAGGGCTTGGGGACCTTCACACATCTCCTACCTCACCTTCAAGAGCCTTATCAATCTGCGACACACCATGACCACTGGTCAGTGTTAAATAGGAATGTGGATGAATCCATAGTAACTAATAGGCCTGAATGAATGGATTAGAATGTAGGGATACATGGATACACACAAGTACAATCTCTCCTCTCTGAGGGTCTTCCTTGACGTAGTGTCGCTTTTTTTGGACAGGTGTGGTTATTCTCGACTGTGAGGAGCAAACCCTGGCCAACATTGCTGAGAAAATGGTGGATGAGTTGGTCAAGAAAAAAGAGCTAAGGCCTGGAGACCGTGATGAAGTGCTGAGGTCTCTGCTACACAACCACAGGTATATTCCAAATTTCTATTGAAATGTAATGGACCCTCAAAGTCTATAGTCTTATTGGCACTTTGACAAGAGGCTTTGCTCTTGTTAGTTATAGGATGGTCTCACACTGGAGAGCAAATGTAAATGGAGAGATGGAGAGAATTCAAATAAACTAGGCTGTTAAACAAGAGACCGCCCTAGACAGAATCGTCGAATTACAAACTGCTATTCTCTCCCACTAGCCAATCAAGTGACCCAGAAAGGCAGGTCCTGAAAGATGGGGTGGAGATGCAGAAGTTTTCTGTGAAAGACAGGGTAAGTTCATCTGATGACACTAGCACTATAAGGATCAGTGCTGATAGCATGGGAGTGTTGTTGATATAATCACAACACAGTGCCAATTACAAAGACAATCCCTTGTTTCTTCCGTTCATTTTTTCCATTACCAACTCTGTTGTAATAAATACACTTTTGGCAAGCTTCTTTCGATGGACATATTTTATTAATATTGCCATTTGACCTTTCCATACTTTATTTTTGGGTGCAGTATTGGAAACAAGTTCCTGCAAATGCAATATTTATTTATTTATTTGGATAACCAAATAAAGTTGAAGTTCATATAAATGCACACACATTGTGAACAATGCATTTAGGAGAGTACAAAAACTGCAAAACCTGATCTGATAATTCTATCATTGAGCATTAGATTTCACTATTGGGACATTATTAGTGATCGTCAAGTATATTAGGCATAGTATGCATTAAAACAGTCTTGGTAAAGTAATTAAATCAAGTAATTGACAAAAAAACTATAGTACCTAAGAACAGAACAGTCTTTTTTAAGTGTTCATTTCATGTATTTCCTTAGAGGGAAGCATCTGACTGTATTGAGGCCTCCATGGTTCTTGTGGGTAAGCCAGTATTTACTTTGACTATGGAGGCGCATGAGATGTTTTCTTATATACCTGCCCGCTCGCTGCTGTGTGTATTGTGCATGTGTGTTGTACCTACAACGTTTGTGTTTCCTCCATACCAGGAGCCCTGGACTTCCTAGAGAGGCCTACTGTGGCTTTTGTGCGTCTGAAGGAAGCAGTGGTTCTGGATTCGGCCTTGGAAGCCCCCCTTCCTGTTCGCTTTGTCTTTGTCCTGGTGGGCCCCAGCAAGATTGACGTAGACTATCACGAAACCGGCCGTGCCATGGCAGCTCTCATGGCCGATAAAGTAAGTCAGGAAATGTCACATTGCTGACATTTCTGTGTCATTTAGCTGACGCTTAAAAACACAGCGCAGTGTGCCATGACAGGGTTCAGTTGTTCGAAATTGTAACTGGGACTCTGTGAGTCATTGCTCTCATTAGTGTAGAGTAGTGTAAACAAACACAATCCGGGCCAGCCATAAAATTACTTCCCCCGTAGAGGACATACTGTAGCACAATACGAACTACAAACACAGTCTGTTCATTCCATGTTAGTAGAACAGTCTTAATTCTACTCTGTTAACCTTTAACTTAATTTATTTTATGTTGTCTAAAAGAATGAAATCATCAGAGTTACTTAACAAAGTTACTTATGTACTGCACAAAGCCAAAAATCCCCCTGTCTCAATGGGCTTCACAAACACAAATGTCACACCAGGTCTTACCTGTCCCATCTCCATACAAGGTGTTCAACCAGGCAGCATTCCAGGCTCAGGCAGCTGGTGAGCTAAACGATGCCATGGCCGACTTCATGGACTGCTGCATTGTGATCCCACCCACTGAGATCCAGAATGAGGCCATGCTCAGCTCTATCATTGGCTTTCAGAAGAAGCTTCTGCAGGATAGGCTTCGGCCCTCTGACCCCATGCTGCGCCTGGACCTCAAACCTCGCACAGGTGAGTTGTGACATAGATTTGGTCTCAACAGACCAGAGGCTGAATACCCCCATCACAAATGTTATTGATATTTCGTTTTTACTTTTCAGCTACTTTCAAAGACTCTGATTCACCAGTGGAAGACCCCCTGGTGCGCACGGGACGGCCTTTTGGTGGCATGATGCGAGACATAAGGAGGCGATACCCTCACTATAAGAGTGACATCACAGACGCGCTAAACGTCCAGGTGCTCGCTGCAGTCATTTTCATCTATTTTGCTGCCCTTTCCCCAGCCATCACCTTTGGAGGACTGTTGGGTGCGTGTGTTTACACCTGTGTGTAGCTGGAGGTGCTAATGTCACTAACCCGATTTGTGTAATTATAACAATCCTATTCGCCATGTTTGTACCTTCAGCCGATAAGGTGGAAAACATGATGGGTGTATCTGAGCTCCTCGTGTCCACCTGCGTCCAGGGGGTCATCTTCTGTGCTGTCGCTGCTCAGCCTGTCTTGGTCATTGGCTTCTCTGGTCCTCTGCTAGTGTTTGAAGAGGCCTTCTTTGCTGTGAGTTAACACTAGAAAGTTCATAAAAAAAGTGATGTTAACAAATGTCATTGTTAAAATCCCCATACACCCATTTGCCTATCAAGACCTCATCTATCTATCTAAATTGAGCAGATCTATTGTACACATTTTCTGATGTCTGCAAGCTCTGCAAGCTGCATATGTATACTCCAAAGAGCCAGTCACAAAGAAGGTGTCACTCCGGATTTACACCAACCTCTGAATGGCAGAGAAACTAACATCATGTGTATAGCTTCATCTTGTAGTTAACACCGAACATGTTATGGTCACGAAGTAAACGTACATTTGAATTTTTCTGAAAGCCACTACGCACAAAGTATATGTGTGATGGTAGGCAGGATAGTCTAGTGGTCTAGGTGTTGGACTCGGTGCCGGAAGGTCGTGGGTTTGAGTGCCAAAGTTGACTAATCTGTAAGCATCCTTGAGCAAGATGCCTAACCTCTACCTGCTCCTGGAAGAAAACTACACTTTCTCATGATACCTGTGGGGTTGTACATACGCAAGAACGTTTTTTAGCCAGCCTTGTGATACCTGTTTTATGTTTATTCACAATTTTTTAAGATTGTTCATTTTTCTTCCATTTACCAATGATCACTTAGCAAGATCTCCAACAATATTAATTACAGGACAAATTGTGCTGATTTTAAATCACCTTGCCCTTCCCATTCAGTTCTGCAAGTCCCAAGGCATAGAATACATTGTGGGAAGAGTGTGGGTTGGTGTGTGGCTGGTCATCATTGTGGTGGTCATCGTGGCCTTCGAAGGCAGCTTCCTTGTGCGCTTCATCTCCCGCTTCACCCAGGAAATTTTCTCCATCCTCATCTCCCTCATCTTCATATATGAAACTTTTGCCAAGCTGGCCAGGGTAAACAATCGCCATTACATTGCATTATTTTATTTCTTTTATTTCTTTAACACCATTCTTGTATTATTTAGCACTATAGTGTATTCTTGTTACTTTTTAGTTTGTCCATTCATTCACACATTTCGGTGTACCACTAAAGGTTTAATACATTAAAGATGTAGGATTGTTATAATGTTTTAGTTTTTCATGTGTGAAGATTTGAATCCCTCTTTATCCTGATTGCACTGAATAGATCTTTAAGGCCCATCCGCTGGTTCTGAATTACGATCATCTAAACGAGACTGTGGAGAATCCCTGGGAACCAAAACGGATTGTGCAGCATGTCTATGATAACGCCACTGGCAACACATCAATTTTCTCGACCATCATTAGCCGACCCTACCCAAACACAGCCCTGTTATCTATGTGCCTCATGTTGGGTTGTTTCTTTATTGCCTACTTCCTGCGCCAATTCAAGAATGGAACCTTTCTCCCTGGGAAGGTGAGAGAAACGGACCTCTCTCAAACCTGTGACACTTGTAATTCCAGGAATGAACTAATCCTACTTGAGTATTTCTAACTGGTATTTACTAAATGTACTAGATAAGAAAGGTCTTTGGTATTTCAGGTAATAAGGATCTTCTTGTTAATTTCAGATCAGACGCCTAATTGGTGATTTTGGTGTGCCTATTGCCATTTTCCTAATGATTCTTGTGGACATCAACATTGACGACGCTTACACTCAGGTCGGTTCATGCTACTTAAAAATTTCAAGCTTTCAAAATTCCACACTTTCTATACTGAATGTATCTACCCATTTTATTTTAAATCCATTAATCCCAAAAATCTAATAAATTGTTCAGAAACTGGTGGTTCCCAAAGGTCTGACGGTGTCTAACCCAGCCAAAAGAGGATGGCTGATCAACCCCTTTGGGGAACACCAGACTTTCCCTGTTTGGATGATGTTTGCTTGCTGTGTCCCAGCCTTGCTCGTCTTCATTCTCATCTTCCTGGAGTCTCAGATCACTACGTGAGTAAGACTCCCTCAGAATCTATAGTGATACTGTATATGAGGCTGTACTGCTCACTTCAGAGAACATGCTGTGTGGAGTCTATAACCTAATTTATAATGATCTACATTCATACGCCATGTCCCTTGATAGTCTGATCGTGAGTAAACCAGAAAGGAAGACGGTCAAAGGCTCTGGGTTCCACTTTGACCTGCTTCTCTTGGTGGGCATGGGAGGGATTTCTGCCATATTAGGTGTTCCGTGGCTCAGTGCTACAACTGTGCGCTCCGTCACCCATGCCAACGCCCTCACCGTCATGAGTAAAGGGCCAAAGCCTGTGATTGAGAAGGTGATGGAGCAGAGAATCAGTGGAATTCTGGTCGCCCTCTTGGTTGGTGAGTACTATGCAAAAACTCTGGGATTTGATTCTTAAAAATTAGGCAATAATGGAGCTTCTTTAAAAACGTTTCTTATCCAATTGTTACCCTATTATGCTTCTTGGAAATCATGGCTAAACTATTGAATATGATATACTAACGATCTGAACCACATACTAAATTACTTTCGACTTTCAATATTGATTAAGGTCTGTCTATCCTGATGGAGCCAATCTTGAAGATGATCCCAATGTCGGCCCTGTTTGGGATTTTCCTTTACATGGGAATCACTTCACTCAATGGCATTCAGTTATGGGATCGCATCCTGCTTCTTCTCATCCCTAAGAAATACCACCCTGATGAGCCCTATGCCACTAGGGTGAGAGACAGCCCTTATATTTGCAGATCGTTCCCTAGTTAAGAGCCCCATATAATTCAAATTTTCAACAACTTGATGAGAACTTGAGATGAACATCCTATTTCGGTTGGTGTTGAATTTTCTTTTTAACAACGCCCTAACTCCTTGATTGGCTATCCGACTAAGAGTGGGAGGATAGGTCAGAGATGACTGGTGCAATCCAGAAATGTTGTCACACTTGCCAAATCTGGCTTGTTTTACACTATGACTTCTTTCTGGGAGGAATTCTGTGTGACAGATTTCAAAATTAACCCAGCCATTTCAGTGTGAACATTTTTTTATTTAAGACTGCTCCCAGTGTTTAATGATGATGTTGTATTATACTGTATGATGTAATAGTATGTCCAGCTGTTTCTGTGTGGCTAATATGTTGTATTCTGTCTACAGGTTAGCACAGGCAGAATGCACCTATACACTGCCATTCAAATAGTCTGCCTTGCAATTCTATGGCTTGTTAAGTCCAGTCCAGTCTCCTTGGCACTACCGTTTGTTCTCATCCTCACCATCCCCCTACGCATCGTTATGACTGGACGCTTCTTCACCGAACTGGAGATGAAATGTGTAAGTAGTTCATTACTCATTGGTCAATGAGAGATGGATACAGTATACGCTTATCAGTACCAGCATAAACTTAGTGGACTGTTCCTTTCGCATTCCCCTGTGTTTCAGTTGGATGCTGATGATGCTAAGGTGACTTTTGAAGAGGAACCAGGACAGGATGTATACAACGAATCTCAAATGCCATTGTAGACAAGATATTTTCAAGTTCTTTTTTTTTTCTTGAGAAAAATCTTATAGCCAGCTGGGAAAAGATGCAAGAAGTTGTCTCATGAGGCAGGTCAAAAGTGTAACAAAAAAAGTCTGTTACAATATATTAGGATGTTTCCTAGCAGATGAAAACACTGACTCAGACGGATCTAGTTTCGCATTCAAGAAATCAATATGATGTAATGTTCAAAGTTAAAAGCTATTTTGTATTTTACATGCAATCTACAAAATATTTTGATTTAGTTTTTGAAACATATGTAGCCTGATAACACTTGCTCAACACTTCTTGCTCTTCTTTCCATTGCACCTTTTTTGTCAAATAAAAATATAATTTATTACAGTATACTGCTTTAATTAGACAATAACACTTTCTAAAAATTTTAAATTACTGTTTTGTAATGACATTTGGGAGAACATCTTGCATATTATGTATTTTCAGCATATAGGGCGAAATTATATTAGTGAATTAAACAAATAAATAAATATCCCGACCAAGGTTGTCCAATTGATCACTGTCATGCAGAAACATTTTTGGTAACCACAAGTGTAGGGGATCAACACCACTTTAAGAATGAGCAGTGTTATTTGATGTTGTATTGTGTATTATTTTGTTATCATATTATATCTCATGAATAAAACTTCTAAATTCCTCCAAAATTGTTTATAATTTCAGCTGCATCAATGTCATACAAAAATTGTTGTGGGAGAACTGCTGCTAGACATTGAGGTAGGACTGTCTCTTTAAGGCTGCGTTGCGCTCGTTTTGTTTGCGATTGGTTGTTCCAACAGGAAAACGAGCCTTCTCAACGTGGAGACCACCATGCTGTTTACATGTACAACACTAGTTATGTCAGCTAATGTTGTTTTAATCGACTTTTTAGTTTACCCAAAAACTTCCGGTCAGCTGCCCACGTAATTTTTAGACATAACACCTAGCGTGAGTGTTTGTGGGAAATAGCTTATAGCCAAGTTAGCTATCTTTTCATTAAGCATTAGCTTGTGTTTGTGTGTATTTCTACCGAGTATAGAAGAACAACTCGAGTTCATATGGAGCCTGAAATACCAGGTAACGTACGTCTAAGCGCATGGTGTGAAATTTCAAGAAACCATCATTGGATTATCTGGAGGAGAACTGGGGGAGTCCCTGTAGGCATACATTTCTACTATCTAAAGGTCTTTTCCTGTTGCTATTCTTAAGGTTGGACCGGTAATGATGTCGGAAAGCTTCTGCATGCTATCAAGAAACACATCCCGAAGAGACATAAAAACAGCGAATATACCCAGGCACAGAAGCATGTCAAGTGGGACATGGTGGCCTTTCACCCGTACTCCTCCGAAGTATGTGAAAAGAAGTGGGAAGAGATTTTAGTGGAGGTAAGTTACAGTGTATGACCTGACGTTTTTACAGGGGCTTGTTGATTGTTGCTTAACAATGCTTTAAGTTATGATTAAATGTTGCTGTTCCATGTTCAGTTGCAGAAGGTGCGGACTCTGTCAGAGCTTATTGATGATGCTCAGGTTCGCTTAGTTCGCTGTAAGAAAAACAAGGTGATGAAAGCTTAATTATATTGTTTCACTTGGAGAAACTGTGTGAGTATACATTGTTGTGGTAATTGAAGAAAATGCATTGTTTTTTTTCTTATTGATATTAGAAAAAAAAAAAACAGGGGCCTAGCAGTTGGGAGAATAACAATGTACCACAGACCCCGCTTCTAAGCAGTGGGGAGTCAACGTCCACAGCAGAAAGTCTGCCTGTCAAACCTCCTGGGTAAGCCCCTGACCTCTTTACTCGCTGAAACGCATAGAAATCAAGACCCCAACATACACCAAGCTGGCAGTTGGTGGAAACATCCAGAGTTCTTACTACTACTAAGGTTGGCCTAGTCTGTTTGTGTTTTTGGCTAGTTGAATTTCGTCTAGGGAGTTTGGAGAGCAAGTGTTTACAAATAGCCAGTAGTGCCAAGCAGTGTGAGGGTCGGTCAGCAGTAGTCTGATAGCTCTTGGCTTGGTATACTTGGTATACCTTTTATTGAGCCAGAGATGTTACTCCAGTACCCAGCCAGTCATACAGGTGTGGGTTAACTGGTCACAGTTACAGTAATTTACTGCAGTAAAAGATCATTTGCATAATACATTAATCAACAATGTGTAAATAGAATCTGTTCAAACTACAGACTGACCTATTTGAAATGAAATGAGTACACTATAGCTAATGACATTAACTGTGTACATTTCCTGTGTGTGTGTGTGTGTGTGTGTGTTTAGCAATGGCTACATCCTCTTTATTAAAGAGCAGGGAGCATCTTGCATGCAACAGGATTTATTACCGTCGAAAAACACAGTTGTCGTGTGTGCCCAAAGTTGGAAGAGTCTCACTCAGAGCCAGAAGGACAATTATAATGCACGCTGCAAAGAGGTTGGAACACATGCACGCAATTTTTCTCATAAACCTCTTTCACACATGAAAACGTATTTGGAAAATGAACCCTGGCTCCCAGTGTCAACCGGGGGGGAAAAATGCTGGAAACTTGCCATATTAAGGTGCATGGTATAGAGACAGAAACATATAACTGTTGTTTACACAGGGTTAATATCAACACAGCACAGGAACTGCCAACATACTGTCAACACTAAAATTAAATGTATGTTTTCTTGTCAATCAGCTTAATCCCTGCTACAGTAAATGTATAACGCTTTCATTTATTTCAGTTGAAACAAGAATATGAAGTCAAGATGAGAAAATATCTGCAAGTAAGTAATATTGCATGGCATGCAACATGTAGAGGCCATTGCTCTGTCACTGGCCATTGCTCTGTATTCACACCTGTCTTGTTCGGTTGAATCAAACTCGGGTTCTTTTCCCCCCTTTGGTACGGATATTTTGGGAAGGTGTGAGTGTGAGTGCTATCACACTCACACTCACATTCACACCTTCCCAAAATAAGGTGTGCGAACCAAACAACCATACCGAGACCCAGCTGAAGAGGTGGTCTCGGTCCGGTTCCAAGCGAACTCTGGTACGGTTCTTTGAGGTGTGAACATGGCCCGACCTCGATCCGACTCAATTGCAGAAAGCACTGCGTCTTCTGCACAGTTTTAGCATGCCATGGTAGCTGCACATAATGGCATTCTCTGGCATGCTCTCTCCGCCGAAACTGTCTTGCAGTACGTCTTCGTCTTTGCAAAATGCTAATTACAACATCGTATAGATGACATCGTATCATATGATGCTTGTTGTTTACAAATGTGGATTCCCTTGCAAAAATGGAGGTGTGAAAGCGAACCACACCAAACAAGAAAACAAATCAACATTGTATTTGGTCCGGACCAAAGCAGGTGAACTAGCGAACCTTCCTGGTGTGAATACACCCTTAGGGCGCTTTCACACCTGCCTCTTTTAGTTTGGTTGAATCGTACTAGAGTTAGTTTCCCCCGTTGGTGCAGTTTGTTTGAGCAGATAAATGCAGCAATCGCACTCGGGTGCGCACCAAATGCGGACCAAACAAGCGTACTGAGACCTCCTATAAAGGTGGTCTCAATACCTATTGATCCGACCTCGATCCTACACAACAGCTGGAAGAACTGTGCGTTTTTGGACTAAACCAGTTGCCGTGGTCAGCTGTACATTATGGTGTTTGTAAGTGTTTGTTGACAGAATGCAAGCGGCATGGCAACTCGCAGACAAATTTGGAGTCGTGAGGAGGTGCGGAGCCTCAAAGAAATTTGGTCTAATGACCATATTAGGTCCCAACTTTTGAAAACACACAAGTACAGCGAAATCTTCACATTGTTTAGCAAACAGCTTGGGGAAAGGGGTTTCATAGATCTGTAGAACAAAGATAGATCTGGCCATAGATCTGGAGTGTTGTGAATGTCACATGACTTTTGTTGCTGCATTTTGGTCTGTTTCACCAACTCCCCAACTGATCCGGACCAGAGCAAACAGTGTGGTGTGAAAAGGGACTGAAATGATACAATAAAATGATAATGTTACGATGTTTACATTTTTGCCCTTGGTCTGGACAAAATGAACCGAACTACAGGTGTGAAAGAGCCCTTAGATGAAATTAGGATGGGTTCAGCTAAACTGGTCCTAAATATAGTTTACCAGGATCTCCTGAAAGGCATTGATGATTATTGGATGGTAATTGTACCTTAGTCCAGATAAAAGCTCCTGCACGTTCTATACCCTTGTGAGACTGGGTATAGTAATGTTTTGTTACTGTGTACACGTGGCACTGTGTTACACTTGGCACTTTTCCTCAATGTTTGTAAAAACAAACTTGGAGGGTTTGGAAAGTAGACACTTTTATTTCTTGTTTAACTCTGTGAAATGTTAGCTTAAATAAAAAATGATTAATGTGATTTAATGTGCAGGCCTGCCCAAAAGCATTAAGATCTATGGCCAAACCTGTATTTACTGGTGAGCCCCAGAAGCCATCTGAGTAAGTATGATTTATATCTTTCTATACATTCCTTGCTACTGTACATCCTACATTTTATAGTCGACACATGCTATCTATCAGTAGTTAAGTCTATAACATATTGCTATCAGTGGTTGAATTGGCAGTCTGCTCAGGAGACCTTCATGGGTATAGATTTAAGACTGTTCTTTGTGTGATAAGTGCAAAAAAGGCTATGTCTATTGTGAAACTATACTGAACAGAGGCATGAGGGTAGAACGTTGCAGTACCTGGAAAAAGAAGAAAATGTTTTAACTATTAATGAACAACTGTTTTTCATATTTTAAGGTAAATCTAAACCTCTGCCCGATCACCTGAAAACACAGGTTAGGTAATGTTGTGTTCTGTAAGGAACAAATGGAACTCATGAAGAATAAAATCCCGCACACAAGGGAGCGGTTGGCCAAAATCAGTCCAATGTGGCGAAAACTATCTCAGAGAGAGAGATGTTGCTACAAACGGAAAGCAGAAGAGAAACTTGAGGAGTATGCAGTGGAGCTACGGAAATGGTTCAAAGTATGCGGGAGAGGGCGACAACTCCATCTCATTTAAGGTGCTTTCACACCTACCTTGTTTAGTGCCCACCAGTAAACTACTTCATTAAGTTTGTGTTAAGTGTGAACATATTGAAAATTCCTGGTCAAATTGTGATATCTGAACATTCATAATTTTTTAGAAGATATAAATAAAAAGATAAAAATAAAAAAAGAAATGTCAGATGAAAGCAATAAAATAGCGCAACAAATTGTGACACATGCCCAAATGTACACATCCATTGCATATTATTACGCTTTGAAGTATTGCAATGTAAAATAAAATGGAAAAGATACAAAAATACAGAAACTAATGACCAAACTTTGGTGCAGACTGAGCAAACCATAATCTTGCGGGGCCAGATATGTACTCTCATCACGTCTGGCCCTACAAGATTATGGGGACCTGTTTGGCTGAAACGGATCGGGGAAATCTATCGCTGACTTGTTTGGTTGGTTTTTCTGCCTTTCACGACAGAACATTTAACTACAAAGCTAGCTTTTTTTCACAGTTGGGGGGGGGGGGGGGGGGGGGGGGGGGGGGGGGGGGGGGGGGGGGGGGGGCGGGCGGGGGGGGGGGGGGGGGGGGGG
>JAOEHI010034067.1:0-23670 GCA_025447815.1 Percopsis transmontana | reverse complement strand
TCGTGATGTAATCGTATCGTGAGCCATGTATCGTGATGCGTATCGTATCGTGAAGTCCTTGCCAATACCCACCCCTAACCCACACACATACACACACAGGGGCGTACCGTGACGAGCCATCCAGGTTAGCTCTGTGTATAAAGCTGAGTTTGGCATCGGCCCAGTAAAGCTTCTGTTCCGTCAGGTCGATGGTCAGACCATTGGGCCAGTAGATATCAACCTCCACTATCACCTTCCTGTGAGACACACACACACACGCACACAGATACAATCAGATAAAACATGCACGGTCAGACAACACAAACACACAGAGATAGAAAAAACACAGGCAGACACGCACAGAGAGAGAGAGAAAGAGAGAGAGAGAGAGTGTGAGACAAAAAATTCTAAGAGCATATTATCTCATTTGTGTGTTTGTCCGGTTGCTTTTTTGTTTGACTGGCAGTGTGTCAGGACAGCTCATTACTAAGAAAGCAAAAATGTATGTCCATAAAAGGTAATCAGTAGCCAGTGACTTTGCCTGATGCCCTTGTCTTCCACGTGTCTGACAAAACGTGACATAACGAGGCAATCACCCTATCTCCACACCCATACTAGCTGCAAGACATACAGTATATCTAACACAACCAGGCTACACGGTTGGCTAACCGCTGATTGGGACAGTACCTGTTGGTGCCATCCATGCCCGCACTCTCTATCCTTGGCTCCTCCCCCCAGTCGGTCCAGTACATGTATCTGGAGAGAAGGGATAGATGAGAATCAGAGGGCGCATAAAACAGAAAATAATAGAAAGAAAAGACTTAACTGCCATCTTCAGACACAAGCAAATGAGAATTATAACAATAATGGTTTCTTGGTATTTTTATTTTTCCTTTGCTACAGTATTGTGTGTGTGTGTGTGTGTGTGTGTCTGTCTTCCTCTCTGCCTGTCTTTCTGTCTGTCTGTCCAGACCTGGCTTACTGAGCACAGCACAGGCCGTGGCCCACTGGAGCAGGCAGGATGCAAGGTCGCGGAGCAGCACAGAAGGCTGACATGGAACCGCTGTCAGACATCCTGCACCTTCCCACAGCAGACTGTAATCACTACGGTACGTATACGTTGCGATATGCTACATATTGCAATACATTGCAATAATCTACATGAAATTTTTAAAATGGAGCTGAAAATACAACTTGCTGTGTACCACATGGGTAGTCTAATATGTACATCACATTATATTGATAACTCAGCTGACAAACTGAGTGAAAACTATTTAATTCTAAATTTCCATTCCAATTCATTAGAACAATATTGCGATATCGCTGTATCGTTTTTTTTTGCACAGCCCTAGAGTTCATCCAGCCGGTACCCACCGCACCCATGCGGCGGTATTAGCTTTGCCCAGAAAGGTGTCATTTCGGGTTCAACAAACTTTGAATAATATTAGCATAGACGTCTTTAAGTGATCGCCCTACCAATATAGGTTTTTTATGTGTGTGCGATGAAAGTTGGATTAAGAAGAAAAAGGAAAGTTGGAGCTTGCTATTTAGACAGTTCAAATCAATAATACTTTGTGGAACATTTGTCTCAATGAAGTGCGCTGAATTGAGCTACTGACAGAAATTTTTACATTGTGGTTTGAAAGGAATAGAGTTACCTGCAGCCCCAAAGCATGCTGGCAAGCGAGAGCACTTACCCCCATACCCCCTCAGTTTTATTCTTCACATATTCTCTTCCCCATTTCTATACAGCCTAATTTCTTGCTTTACTCTGTTTCCCCACTCTATACATTTCACCCCCTTCCGCTCTAGTTGCAGAGCACTTATTAGCCAGTCGACACTGGAGCTGCCAGTGCATTTTTCACAATTAAGACCCCCTTTACCCCACCCAGCCTATTGGAATGTGAGTGACTGGGGACATTGGATTTTTGACGCGACACACACTGTGTGGGTGGGTGGGATTGTTTTTATCTCAACCCGTCTAAATTAGCCAGGCACGAGCAGAGTTCCGCCACGGGAATAATATCCAATTCCCTTTGAGTCTTCCACCGGTTTATGATGCTCTGAGCATTTCTTTGATGCAGGTGACATTAATTGTCTTCATACTAGATGAACGATATGATACACAACACAATAGATTCACAAAGATTTAGTGAGTAGC
The DNA here is from genome assembly GCA_025447815.1 of Percopsis transmontana. Taxonomy (NCBI): domain Eukaryota; kingdom Metazoa; phylum Chordata; class Actinopteri; order Percopsiformes; family Percopsidae; genus Percopsis; species Percopsis transmontana. Next base: position 21,530 of record JAOEHI010034067.1, on the reverse strand, counting down.
ATAGAGTTAAAGACAAGTGTTGACACTAGCGGGTAGAACCATAATAATTAAGCAATACCAGTAATTGAGGGGGGTTATAGTGCACCTGGCAGTGGGCCATGAGACAACAGGCCTCTGACCTACTTGGTTTATCAGGCAGTTGAATGATAAGCCAAGAAAGTTGATCAGTAGCTGGTTGCTGGCAGAGTGCAGAAAAAAACGTTAAAAAGTATGTTTAAAAAAGTATGGGTTTTCAGCTGCAAATGGTTTGAGCTGGGCCTACGGAAAATTTCCGACATCTCTGAAATGTTCCTCTGATCCTGCGCGATTGCACAAATCTTCCATCCTGCCATCTTTTCCAGACCGTTTAGATCCAGGTCTAGGTGGAATAGCCGATTTGAGCTGTTTTCTGCAGACTGCAAGGGTGGGGAACCCTACTACTAGAATGTTAGATGTTCCTGTCTATCTATATGTTACTTTAGTCCTAGGTGGCTAAACAAAGTGAGATGCCTGAACAGTGAACAGCTTAATATGCAGCTAAAGCAGTGTATGTTGTTTCCTGGTAATAATCAGTGACAGACAGATAAGCTAGTTGGATCTAGTGGATGGAACGGCCTTCCAGTGCAATGACCTGAAATATTCTGCTGTGTTGTTTTATATTCTACTGGGACTTCATCTATCAACACCCATAAATCTGTCAACTACCAGAGGCACATTGTCTCCTCTCCACTGTATGGACTATAAATATGAGCACATGGACCATCTCAAACAGGCACATCCGCGCGCGTGTGTGTGTGTGTGCGTGTGTGTGTGTTCATATTACCGCTGAGCAGGGTTTAGTGCTATTGCCCTGGGCTGGTCCAGGTCCAACCAGAACAGAACTTTTCGGGAGGTTCCATCCAAATTGGCCACTTCGATTCGATTGGTCTCTGAATCCGTCCAGTATAGCTTCTTGCCCAGCCAATCACATGCCAGCCCATCAGGGCTGTCCAATCCTGACACAACCACAGTCTGACCTGTTCCCAGGGCCTCTTTAAAAGCTACAGAGAGAGGAACGCAGAGAGGATAAGGATGAATGTTGTTAAACCAATAATGATGTGAATGTGTCCCGCCTAATGTCTACTGGGCAAAACCCAGCAAAAACGTTGGTAATTTAGCAGACGCTTCTACCCAAAGCAACTTACAATGAGCATAATTACAAATATTAAGGAGCAGACAGTAATCAAGGATGTAATCAAGGATGTAATCAAGGATGTAATCAAGGATGGTTACATGTAGAGCTATGCTGGCGCTTGAACCCAAGACTTTTAGGCTGGGAGTCACCCAGAGAACTAGACTACCCTCCACTCAGAACACACCCAGAGCTGGTCAGAATACAAAAAGGTAACTGAACACTAAACCAATTCCCGTTGGATGGCTGATTAAAGGGGGTCTACAGTACCAGTTAGTAAGGTATAGTGGTATAGTCTTACAATATGACAACTGGTTAGAGGGTCTATTGAAAGAGAATAAACAGTAAACTGACAGTTGGTTGACTGGTTCCAGTAGGTCTGTTTGATGGCCTCTTGGCTGACATCTGTCCAGAAGATCAGACCCTCTGTGTACAGGAAATCCACGGCCGCAGCATCTTCCAGATCGCTCACGACGACGGCCGACTCGCCACGCACGCCCTCCGCATCCACCAGGCGCACGTCACGCCGGTTTGCAAAGAGGAGGAGGGGAGAGCCTGAGGGGAGAGGACAAGGAGAGCCTGAGTACTAGTATTATTTCGACAACGGCTCCAAGTCTGAAAGATTATGAAGAATTTAAGCCTTTACGTACCAAGTCCGAATTTTCAGATGAAATATTCGCACAAAGTCACGTAGGTCATTAAATACTTGTGTTCTTGTTAGTACTTAAAAATTCGGATCAGTCTTGTTTGTTGCGAAGTTTTGCATGTTGCGAGATTTCCATTGATGCCACACAATAGAACGACAAGCAAAATAAGCATAATTCATTCATAATGTTGTTGCCCAACCCCCTGTCTTATTTGACAAAACTCACAAAGAATAGACAATGAGCTTAAAGACAACATCTGTCAAAAATCGGAACCTGTCATGGTACAGCTTCAGCACTTTAGAGATTATGAATGGTCAGTCAAGGAAACATTCTCACATGAAACACTGGTGTATTACTGAAGGATTAAGAAAGGTTTGATGAGGGAGTTATCAATTTTCTCTTCTTAAAGGGATCTAAAATTGAGATCTATAAGAGAAATGGCACTTTCTGTTTGTTGACACTGATGCAGGTTTTCTTTGGTGAATCTGGTGCACTATTTGTTAATAATAAACCATTTGGCAATCCATTTAAATATAAAATCCATTTAAACTGACTGGGTGGCTGTGATGTATGCGATGACATACGGTTTCCTAACAAGATACAAACCCCTGGGAACATATGCACCCTGTAAAATGCTTAAGGATTGGATAGCATTCCTGTCCCGTGTGTGGTTGTAAGTCGATCAGTAACGCAGAGACAGTCAGTAGCTGACACAGTAGCTGTGGGAAGCCTGTGGTTTTGTCCTGGCAGAGTGGCAGGCCTGGCACACTGTGGTCTGCCATCGCCATGCCAACTCCGTCAGGCTGGCTGCCGTCGCAAACCAAATCCCCTGAACCGCCACTGTTTTAACAATTAAGAAAAAAAAATAAATGCTCTGATTGACATTCATGCATTTTGGCCTGCCAATGATGTGTTTTGGGGAGGGTGTTGATTATGACTCCTTGGCGTACATGGAGTGTAATAAGCATTTACAGGACTGTGTAAACTTTTAATCCAAGAAGAATTAAAGAGACAAATGACTACAAATACATGTTCCCATGATCCCAGTGGGCTGCTGGTGCTTTCAGGGCCAAAGTGAGCGTGCTCTGCTAACCGCAACTAAGCCGTTTCTTCTGTTCTGTGCACCAAGACCCACTTCTACTAAAGCCAGCCAGGCTACAGCCAGCTTGTAAGCTCCTCTCCCAAAGGCTTGGTAAAATAAGAAAATAGAGACAATTAACCACATTTTCAACTTGACAACCGTAGAGATGCTAAAACAGTTTCGGATACACGAGTCAGGGCAGAGAAAAAGTAAAGGGACCTTCCACTTCAAGTAGAATTAGAAAACAAATTAGGATACAGCTGAGGTTTATACAGAGCTGTTGTGTAAATGTGGGGGAGATTTCAAGTTGAAATTGTCCACTGTGATATAGTTAACATTTAGTTGACATTTAAATCAGTTTGATCTACACCATTGGTGGACACCATTGGTAAGAAGGTGCTATTAAACACCTTATGCTTGTACACATTTTTTTTACTTCTTTAAAAAAGAAGAAAGGGTGCCGTACACTGTTTTCATTCAATACAAGGTAGTTCTTTGGTAAAAAAAATAACACATTATATTTAAATCTCTTTTCGAAATAGTCTAACTAAAAGGTGCTAATATAAAATGTTACAATACTTTGTTATGTTATGGTAAGCAAGAGAGCAAGAACACAGGAAAGAGTAGGTGACCTACTGAGTAACACAACACAATAGGAGCAATATCACTGACATAGCCTGTAGCTGTTCAACACCACTACCTTACTGATAAACTAGCTTTTCGAGAGAGAGGGAGAGGGAGAGGGAGAGAGAGAGAGAGAGAGAGAGAGAGAGAGAGAGAGAGAGAGAGAGAGAGAGAGAGAGCGTGTTCAAGTGACGACCGTAATGACTGCTTCTTCCTGTTCCATGTGTTTCTAGAGAGCGACTCTGCATTAGTCCAAGCTGACCTCCCCTGTTGGGCTGGGGCTTTCAGGACCCGTAGTGTTTTGCAGTCATAGTCAATAGCGTTACATACGCATAGAGCAATCTAGGAAGTGAGTGCCATGTTTTTTAAACAAAACATGGCACTCACTTCCTCGACCTATATGTATAGTCCATCCAGCTATCCATCTTCTACCGCTTACTCCTTTTCAGGGTCACGGATGTATAGTGAAATATCTATATCTAATGCATTAAAAATATACATGGATTATCAGAAGTTAGTATGTGGGGCTGCTTACCCCCACACATAGGATAAAATATTGTTTGTTGCCAAATAAAAAAAGGAAAGAAAATTCAACCTCCATTGGGTTCCACTGTGTCTCAAAAGCATTTCTCATGTGCCCACAATGGTGCTCGAAACATTCTCGCATCAGCCTTCAGCACTCCAACCAGCGTTGTAGACGCAAGCCGAGATACAATCAAAGAAAGAAAGAGTTTTACTTACTTTGTCCCACTAATCACAACCTAGTGTGAATAAAATATAGAGAAAGGCAGAACAGTTTCATTTCAACGTGAACTAAAAAGACGAATTAGTGGCTGATGGTAAGACGGATGATGCAGTCAGGGCTGAGTGGTATGGAAAGTGTGGAAAAAGAAAAACACTGAAAGGCTACAGGTCCCAGGAGCTACACAGTGGAGGTCATGAACTTAATCTCAGCACTTGAACCTACTGGAAAAGGGGATTGTCCCTTTTACATCCTTTCCCAAGGTTTCTTGCATTTTTGGATGTATGTTTTTTCCTGGAGGTTAAGGGTTGGTGTGTGTAGTTGATTTTCTATGTTACACGTGTGCTTGAGACTGGAAATAGGATTAAGGGCAGTACAGACAATCTGTCCTTTCAATAAGCAGTATACTGGGACACTGACATGCACACTAACCCCCACCCCTCTCCCCCAAACACACACACATACACATAGATATACAGACACTAGCACATGGATTTGAGGAAATGCCTCTTCATTTCAAAATGTTCCATGTTCCACTAAACTTCCTTGTGCGCTCGTAAATATTTCAATCTGGGTGCACATGTGCTTTAGAAAATAACAGGACATAGCAGAGCCCTTTTATAGGCTGACATACAGATGGACACACAGATACTGTAATCAGCCAAACACAGCATTGAAAAGTCTTATTTTAAATTTCACACTCCTCTCCACTCTCTTTGAACATCCATTTATATATCACCATGCAAACATCTCCAACCTCCACTTTCTCTCTATTTCTATCGCTCTGTCTGAAAGAATAAAACTCCTCTCGGCAGAGACCACTTTGGTCCCCAAAACATTTCCAAAAAGCAATACCATCTGGAGCCAAGGGTGGCATTCCTAAAAATCGGAATCACGCCCGTTTTTTACGTCTGACTCCTCACACACTTCAAATGACTTCCCTGCACCTGGACTTGGTGTGTGTGTGTGTGTGTGTGTGTGTGTGTGTGTGTGTGTGTGTGTGTGTGGCACAACACAAAAGAACAGCTGAGGAGTTTGAGCTTGTCAATTGTTTTAACAATCGGAGTGGGAGGAGACAGGACTCTGGGTGTGTGTGTGTATCAGGGTGCAAGGAATCTGAAGTGCCAGGTCTGAAAAGGAAGAGGGGGGAGAAAAAGAAGTTATTTAGCTATTGCGCGCATGCATGTACACACACACACACACTGCTTAGGTCTCTTGTTTTGTTCTGCTTGGGAGAATAACTAGCAGACCTCCTCACTTTGCACCTTATCTGTGTGTGTGGGTGTGTGTGTGTGTGTGTGTATCTGTGTGTATCTGTATGATTGTGTGTGACTGTGTATGTGTGGTAAGGGGGTTAGGGGAAGGAAGAGATTTTCTTCACACCTCCCCAGTTGGGACAAGAAATATGTGTGTGACGTGCAGCAAGCACACATTTATGCAGCCTGTGTGTGTGTGTGTTGTTAGGAGACCCTAGAGAAATAAAGGCAGTCTGCAACATACTTCCTTTTCAATCATTCCACTGCCCCCTCCTCTCCTGTCCTCCCCTTCCAAACCTGCATTCTCCTCTCCCCCTCTGTCCTGATCTGTTCTGTGCTCCCTCTCACCCCTTCTCACCCCCTCTCCCTGCTCCTCCTCCCTCTCTATCCCTCCTGGTTGTATGAAATCAAAACAGTAGACCCTGCTCGTGTTTCACACCAGAGGAAAGAAAGACAAACAGGAAAAGATTCAATCTCTCCTGTACATTCCATCACTGCAATGCAACCAACCCCCCCCCACACACACACACACACACACCTGCCCACCTCTCTCCTTTTCTGCCAGCCTGCTTCTCCATAAGCGCTTTTCCACTGCAGGAACTCGTGGGCCGTTATAGTGGGGTCGGCACCAAAAGGCGGTTTTCCACTGCAGGAACCAACCCTGACCTCTTTCAGGGCTGTTTCCGGGGCGAAAGAAGTACCTACTCCGGGGTAGGTACTTCTGAATGGCCCTGAAAAACTGCTAGACTGGGCTCGACACGTATTGGTTAAATGCTATGTGAGTGGAAGACAACAACAAGCGCCATTATATGTATTTATCAAGTAATTACAGCTGCCATGAAGCCATTACATTTTTTGCAACTTTAGAGCAACATTCTGTCGACTCGCGCTAATCCCAACGTCATCTGGAAAATCTCTGGTTTAACATTCTAATGTTGGTGCTGACGTGTTGCTGCTGGAGAAATGTATACTGTTTTTGTCATGCTTGGAATTGATAGCCCGATCGAAGAGCAAAGGCAACGTTGTTGGGCCGTAGTTCCAGCACCGCAGTGGACCGTTCCTGTAAACGTTCACGCCACCTGGGAAGACTTCCTGCAGTGGAAAAGCACCTCATGTCTCCCCTCCTTGCCTGTCCTTTGGCCTCCACAATGATCCTATCCCTACAGATCCACTCCTCTAAGAAAATACTTTTCCAACCTGGAGCTTTACAGTATTACTTTAATAGCCAGTTTGATCTAGTACCACAAGTATTTCAAACAATTTTGGATGGGGTATATCAATTTGGAGGGTGTACATGCATAATACAGAATTTGTGTATTGGTGAACTACTTTCACCAAAATTCGCAAATCTATGCCACAATTTGGCATTTAGCAGACGCTTTTATCCAAAGCCACGATTGGACAAAGCACATACGTACACAGAATTCGCAGATGCACACGCCCCACGCTGTTACTATGTGTTACAGGGACCACTCTTTTCTTGTCTCTGCCCCCTTTACACTAAAACTATGATGGCTTGTGTCACAATGTGAACAATCCCACATAAACATAAACCTAGACCTATATGAGTTATTTTTGCTGCCTAATTGCCATTTATTCACATAGTGTTATGTATTTAAAGTTTGAACTGACAGTGAATGCTAGCCATTATGTAATTAATTTCCCCTTTGCACAGCGATACAAGCTGGGAGGCATTACTGTTAAATTTGTATTTAAATATTATTATATTATTATTTTAATATATATTATTATTAATATATATTATTATAATATATTATTTTAATATTATTTTATTTTTATTGTTTTTTTATTTTCTTTCCTCTTTACAGAAGTCAGAAAATCGGAATTGGCCAATCAAAAAAATCTGAAATCGGGAATGGACAAGAATAAACAAAAATACAACTGCTGTATGTGTTCAGTTTTATTAGATAACACACCCTGAGGAGTGTTGGGGACATATCACAGGCATGAGGCACAACACAAACTAAACCAAGCTTGCTTAAAACAACTGTTAAGACAGTGGGGGGAGGGGGCACCTCCACTTGTTTTCAATGCAGAGACGTGTGTGAATGTCCTGATAACAAGGTCTCGATTCACTGGGAGATTTTCATTGGATATAACAAGGTAATATTTGGAGTAATTTAAAGGTATTTTAGCAGTGCAGACTGCATGGATATACAAAGGCATTGTACACGTTCTTAACCATTACAACTTTTATTGTCTTCTGTTGATATTTTCTTATGGATAACACAAACTGTGTGCGTGAACTATTCAAGCTACTCTTTTACCTCAGGGGTAAGATTCTTAACATCATCTTCAAGATATGAACAGACAATCACATGTTTTACAGTTACTGGGAAAAGGAGTTACAGTACAGGAAAATAAGTACAAGAAAAGGACTCTTTCTCTATTTGAATGAGAAGGCACATTTTCGTTGAAGTGAAAGGTACAAGTCAAGTGGTGGGCCTCACAAATAACTGTGGCAAAAGGGGCACAATTATCTGGATCTGCTAGAAAGCCAGCAGCCCTAACTCTGTAAAAGCCAGGGATAATGCTGTTTTAGCCTGTAGGAGTGGGAAAGCCTGGCCCCCAAAATTTTACAAATTTAGCTTTAAGGCAAATGCATTTATGTTTATCCATCTGAAAAAAAACATAACCCCAACCATATTTCTGTGATGTAGTATTTAGAGCCCGATATAGTTCTCTGTAAACACATGTTTGCCCAGCGGTGTAGTGACACCACTCCACGTTTTTTGGCTAGTGTGTGTGAAGTGTGTCTATGCCTGTGTGAATTGTGTGTACATGTAGCCTAGTCCACTCTCGTGCCTTCTTTATTATTATCTATTCAATTTGGCCAGTCATTTCTCCTCTTGAATACTTGCTTCCCCATTATTTTCATTTTGCATTTGCATTCTCAGCTTTTCAGTTATTCAGTTCATAACTCAATCTGGGATTTAACAAGATCGAACCGATCTCTTGTTACAATGTGGAAAGTTAGTTGAAGACTTTCACAAATATTGCTAATTTATTCTTTTGTATACTTGCTTCCCCAGCCAAGCAATTTTTTTGTAAAATGAAGTCGATGAAGAAAGTCGGTATCGAGTGTGCTTTTTCACTGCGCCCAAGGCTACCTGCGGGCTATACGCCAAACAGTTACGTCTTCCAAGCCCTAAACCACATTCTGGCTTGGCTGACGTTTTTTCCTCAAATCAGTGCATTGTAAAATTGGCCAAAGTACATTTTGTAAAAAGTCCAAATAAACACGTAGAATGGAACATACAGTATTGTTTACGTTGTAAACATATTTTCACATTTATTAGACCGCTAAAAAAGTTTTTTCTTAGTTTATGACTGGACATGTTGTTATAACCTGACTATCTACAATAAAGGATTGGGTCAGCTTTGGCCGACACAATAAAACATATTTGACCCTTAGCAGAGCGAGCAAACGTGTGAGAACAAACTATTCAAATCTGAATTGTGGGGAGAACAGACTAGTCTCCAGCCTAGTCATTCTTGTGTTTAATTCAACATTCAGCGTCTTTTCTCCAGCAGAAAGTCTGTCTGACACCCGACACCGAGCAATGATGGTTAAAGCTACCAAGGCCCAAGAAAACAGCCCAGGCTGGGGTTTAGGTTTGTCCTGCTCGGCCAGAACTCACAGAAACCACCCAGGCTGTGAGGGAAGTAAACGCAATCTCAGAGGAAACTTATTCAGTCAAGTTTACTATTAACCACCAACTTTCCTGACTCGTCTGCAATCCCGCAGAACTGTGCCGCAGGGGTCTAAAATTTTCAACTTTGGAAAAGGGATTTAGAGTTTATGCATTGTATAATAACAGTGATCAATGATGAGGAACACAGACGTATTTAGGTTTAATGCCATAACTATTGTGTTATTATCCTTCAGGTAGTCAGTCTCCTAAGGCTCCATGTTCCCATCGTGCTGCTAACGTTACCTTCGAACAAAAAGTCAACCTACCGTCAACGACAACTAGCGACACCAAACAACTCCACAGCAACACTTCCCCGAACAAAACGCACATTGCGACGCCTCTCCGCTTTAAATCCATAATTTTGACTCCATTCTGGGTATATTTTAGTTCTTAATAAAGTTGTGGAGTGTGATGCGGTGATGGTGAAATAATCTTAAAGACACTTTTTTTGTGTTCAGGCGCGCGCTGTTTTATACTCCGAGGGGCTGTCCGAGCTCGCGCACGGGAGAAAGGCAAGCGGAAGCTGTATGACGTCAGGAGACACGAGGCACGCGAGGTTTTTTTTCACTTGACCAATTTGTTCATTCGTTCAGTGTCATGCAAATGAGATGCGTTCGTTATGTGGCCTGCTATTACTTATTATTACAAAGTAATAAGGAACTAATGCAACTGTGATATACGCGTGTTCTGACATACATGATTTTAATTCGTTATTGTATATTAATAAATATATATTATATATCATCTATGAATTAAACAATCATAAAGCATGCCATTTTTCCCGAAGTTCACAATTTCTGTATTAAAAACTGCGACAGACAAAACGTGTGTGTACATGAGACTGATGCTGTAGGCTACCTGTTAACATCAAGACACATGTTATAAGACCATCTAAAACCTTATTTACGGCTCTCACCCAGTGAGAGGTGTAGACTACTAATGTCGCCCATAGCCTACTTATGTCTCAAAGAAGATGTAAGTACAACTCCTAAAGTGTACAGTTTAAACGGAAAAACAAAGGTTTATGTAAGGTTGTTACTTGTGTTACACGAATTTTCATTTAATCTCCATTCAGATCCTCCTGATTGTGGATATCTGAGCTTGTCCTGTTACACAACAATACTTCCATGAACAGAACCCTAATAGTGGACTATCTAGACTAGAACCTTGTGCCGCCTTTTTTCCCATGGCAGCTGGAATCACAAAAAAGCCCCTGCCCCCACTGAAACTGGACTACATTTACCCAAACAACCGCCAGCTCCTTTCTCCAGACACACGCACACACACACCGCACACACTCACTTGCTAACCCACATACACAATGCTGCTATTGTTTACTTGATTATTATATTACTATTAATAACACATATGCAACAATTCTGTACAATACAGTAATTAACATACAAATTAATATTTAATAAGGAATATAATAATGTATTCTATATATAATATATAAGCACTCTGGTCTTCCCATATCTATCGCCCTGCATAGGCTACTTAAACCAAGATCTGCTACCCACTACTCACATTCTTTCATTCATAGTACTTTTATTGTTATTGATAGTACTTTACTTTTATTTGTATTTGATCTTTTTCAATAGCTTAGTGTGCTTCAATTACTTAATGTTAGCCAACCTTGCCCCTGTCTTGCCCCAGAATCTTATTGTCCAGGATGACCATGTGTTGTACTGTACACATGACAATAATACACTGCGACTTTGACTTTGAATGTAATGTCATTATAAATAAATATTTTTTGTTAATACTTTATATATACTTACCTTATATCGTGCACTGCACCACCAATTCAGATTCATTGTATGTTCAAATGTAGGCCTACTTGGTGAAATAATTCAGATTTTCTGAAAAAAACGAGAATGATTATTTCCTCTTTGTTCTTGACTCTGGACTCCATGGCAATAAGACTGAAAAGAGGGAGGGGGCTTGTTGGGGGCTTTACAACACATACACACTGTATGGGCATCGTTCATCCAGATTGCTGTTTTCACACAGAAAAAAGCCTGGCGTTTCTCCTCTCTCTCTGTGAGATGGGTTCGACACTCCAATTGGCCCAGACTCTAAAGGCTTTGTAAACTAAAAGCATATGTGCTGCTCCTTTCTGACTCTCCCTGTGTTCATGTGAGCGAAGCAAGCCGATATTCCCAGCCATAGAATAGCAACTGATAGAACAGACATCACATAGATTATTCTAATTTAGAAGAATAATAGGCCTACTTTATTTTATTTACCATCGTAAGAGATTAAACCCAGAACATTTTGTCTGTGAGCCAACATACCATTGCCTGATGGCTTGATTTACAGATTGATTGATTAATAGACAGACAGACGGACAAACAGTGTAATATAATGTAATCTAATTTTATGAGGTTGAATATTGCCTTTGAGGTATAGTCATCAACGTATAAAGCTATAAAGCCGGAGAGGGTAGAAACGTCACATGTAAAATTCATGTGAATTTCACATGAATTTCACATGTGAACCTCACATGTCTTTTGTAAGGGATAGGTGGATACTGAAGGAGATTACTGCAAGGCAGCAGAAGGCAGCCTTTCTATCTTCTCTGGTTCTATACTGGCAGACCAGGTCCCTGGAAGGAGAATGCTGTAATGAAATATTATGTTCTTTCCCCAGTCACCTGCAACACGCAGCCCCCAGCCGGAGCTTTGATCCATACCGCTCTCTCTCCTATCCACAAAAATCAGATCTCTGTATTGGCCTGTCTTCTCCCTATAAAAGCCCAGGTTTAGGAGTCATAGCTGGCTGTAACAAATACCTTTTCTCCCTCTCTCTCTCTGGCTAACAACAAACAGGTGAGGCCTGTAGAAACTGTCTCAAGGCAAAGTAAGAAACGCTATGTCCTAGCATTTTACCTCAACATTCCACAAAATCCCTCAGGTGAGAGGAGCTAGTTTTAATAAACATCGCTTCACCTTCTGTTTTGATGTGAATGCACGTATAGATCTGCTTTGTGCCATGCCATCTGGCCGATAATCCATACATGGCAAACTAATGTTACATTTAGAACTATAAGGTCATATGGAAAACACATTTAGCGAAGGGAATTATTCAAGTTTCTGGAGTTATGAATAGTCAAGAATACCTCTCCTCTTCTCATTTTCATCTCCTATCCTCATCTTTTCTAGGTTTCTGTGTCATCCATGACTTTTCATAAGAAAAAAAATGTAAAAAATAAAATTATAAATCTAGCCACTTAAACGTATTGAAATTTGGGCAAAGATTTCTACATATTTGATCACAGTTTTACTAGCAAGCTAGCAGAGAAATATTTTCTCTTCGCCAGACCAAAAAGTCCTTTTTTCCTGTCTGGAGACTGATGGCTTTGGGCATGATGGCTGAGGACAGCAGTATTTTCAGCACGGGAACAAGCATAGAACCCGACTAAGGATCCCCACTCCCCACCTGCTAGTGATACAGCCAAACACATTCACATGCAATCCCAAACACAGGCAAGAAAGTTCTGTGTATAAGGTCTGTGTCTGTTAAACTGCTAATGCCCAATCCTAAACGTGTATAGGTTATTCATTTTCAAACTTGGTTGGACTGGGTTTGAGTGGATCACCAGTTTGGAATGACATGCTATGGTTTTGACTTGATGTGAGTTATTAACAAAGTACATACAGCACATACCTGCAGTTTGAGTTAGGTGGTGTTATGAGCTGAAAGAATAACTATTTTTTATTTATGTGGCCAGAACAAAGCCCAGGAATTTTAATGGGGAGTGGGAAGTGCTAAACATTCTTTCGCCTCACAAAACACCTTTGTGTATGCTATTGAGTAAAATTGCAACGCTGCCCTAAACAATAAAGTTTAAAAAGTATTAATAGTCTGGCAAAAATGAGGATTTGCTTTCCTAAATTGCTTTCCTAAAACTGCAGTAAAATAATCCCACAGCTTGTTCTAATACAGCATCTTTGTGTGGTTACCTACAGTTGTGTTTGGGTTGAGCTGAGTCAATCTATAAAATGTAAAATTTAAATTACTTTCATGTGAACAAGGTTTTTCCAGTTATCTCAATTAAAGCCCTTGCTTTCCTTTCAAAGCATGAATAACCCAACAAGCATTTACAATTTCCAAGTCTCTGTGATCTGATTATTTATTTATGTTAATATATCAACAGAATGTAGTTCCAAATTTGTAATTTGTAATAATTTCCATTTAAATTAAATTCTTCAGTTAGCCGACATTGAAAGCTCCAAAATAAAATATGGAACCTCCCTGGGGCCTTCAGTATATTCCAAAATCAGATTGGTTTCATAATTACATGTAATACTGTACAAAGACACGGAGGCCGTAATATTCTTTCCCAGTGCCACTCTTAATAGTTACCGTGTTTTCCTATTAAACCTATTTTCCACAACTTTATAAGCTCTTCTGGAGTGACGGTGTTGATGTGCCATATTGTGTGTTCTATGCATATGCTGTGTGTGTGTGCCAGTTAACTCTCAGAACTTCAAACCTCGCTGTTGTCAACTTGAAGCTTGATTTCAGGAAATAATCAGGCCTGTGCAGATGTCTGGCCTTCCATGATTACTACAAGAAGACATATTTTCCAATAAAACTCGCTATAGTTCTTGAAAACAGATTAACTTAGAAAGCAAAAATGCAGGCTGAACAAGCATCCCTTACTTTCCTAACTCTCTATTAGTTATTATGTATGTATTATTATGTATATTTTTAAATACATTTAGGTGGTTCTTAATAACCAAAAATGTTGGAATTGTGAAATGCTGAATTTAATTGAGTGGGGTTTCTCTACATATCATGTCTGAACTCTAGAATGGGATATAGTGACACTTACTGGTAAAAGTTGGATAATGCACAAAAAAAGTAGCCTACCTGCATGTTTTATAAAACCTATAACGTGCTGGTAGTAAAACAACTCACGATAACTAAATAATAAATATTTCAATTTACGAAAACATAAATTATCATATTACTTTATATAAATGTTACATTATGTACAGTGGTTCATTATTTTGATATGTAACCTAACCTAACCTAACTGTTGTAAAATGCAGGTGTCTCGTTTTTCTCGTTGGCAGTCTTATTTTATAATTTGAACTGTTCTACTGTAGACTAAATTGTTAATCTACTGAACAAAAAAATTAGGCCTGTATTTCAATCCACATAGCAGGCCACAAAGAATTGTGTTTACGGTGTTGAGTGTTTAGTCTGTCAGTGGGATTCAGTGTTTGGACGGCCATGTGCCGTGACTGCAGTGTTGATGTGTGTGTCGTCTTTGTTGTGGGTGCGATGGGAGAGTTATTAGAAATGACTAAGCTGAAAAACACGCCTGTTCGCGCTGCAGAGAACATGTTGACACTGCAAGCTGCAGTTTGGCGCACTATGTTGTTGAATACAATGTATTATAGATGGGGTTATTTATTGGTCCTGTATATGGCAGCAGCTGTTGATCAGTTGTGAAAGTCTGAGAGCAGTCTGCATATCAATTATGTCTCCAACTTTAAGTAATGTTACTAGAGATGTGTTCTGGGAGGGGCCTGGTTTGATAAGAACCAAATTGGGACTGTTGATGTTTGTGTTATCAGCACTAAGGAGACACCAATTGACATCTATTCACTATATCAAAAGGTGAAATTCCATTAGAATCTATTAATCATAGCAAGCAGAGGGCATATTCAACATGAACTGATTCACATACACATGAAATGGCCTAAAATGTATTGTAGAGCTGCAATGTTGATGATAATGCATATTTGTCATGATAGGACTAAGAGTACACCTGTTCCAATTTAAGATGGATGTCAACAATAATCCAAAGTCCTTCTGAAAAATGTTATTGCCCCAGAACGAGAAGTACACTTGGTTCTCAAACATTCCAGTTTGTGAATTCAGTTTAAACATGGATTTTATCTCCTAAGGTCCTCCCAATTCTTAAAAGCCAAGGATGAGTTGTGATAAATCCAAAGAGTAACAGAAGATCTCTCGATCGAGATGCCTAATAAAGCCTGCTGTCTCTAACAAACCGTCCAGGGACTGGTTGTGCAAAAGCCTTCCAGCTCAAACTGGCTACACTCAAACATCAATCTGCTATCAGCTCGCCTTGTCAAAATGCAGTATCGTAAGAACACAACACTTCCAAGCTACACATTACAGTCCTTTCTTAAGATGAAAGATGAACAAGATCGATTTGGTTCATTCATAATTTATTTTTTTGCAAATAAGCATATCTTTTCATAGTGGCATTATACAATGTTGTTGGCACACGGCAGTTCTCCTTTGGGGCCCATTTTTATTCCTTGACAGAAGCTTGATATACACTGTCAATAAAAATCCACCCTAAACCAGAACCCTTTAAGTTCTGTTTTCCTGGACAGTTTCATTTAGATAGATGAATATGAACAAATCCCTCTCAAAAGGTACAAACAAGGACTCGCTCATTCTTGATGTCTCCAAGACTCAAACCCAATAAAAGAGAAAGAGAAATTTTAACCACTATATAATTAATTTTCCCATTTTGGTACATTAAAGTGTCAATTCCAAAATTCTTCCTAAAAGGAGCACATAATGTTGGGTCTTGGCTAGTCCTGTTTAAATAAAGCCATGTCTGAAAGATTTTACACAAACTGAACAGTATAACACCAGAGAAAGCCATACACCATTTATAACACAATGTCCCACCCATAGATTATACTTCTTTAGTGGTATTTAAATTCTCTACTCTAGTTTGGTCAAAAAAAAGAAAGTATGCTAGATAATAGTAGGTAGTAAAAGCTTTCAGACAGCCTCAGTCTACAACACAGAGCCAAGCCCTCCTTCGTGTTAAGGAATGGAGTTCTGTTTAGACAGTCACTTATTGTGACTAACTGGCTTTTCATACAGTAATGTGCTTCAGTGATCATTTTGCAATTTCCCCATCACCGTTCAAGCACTTAGAGATTTGGGGCACTTGAAGAATAAACAAGGAAAAATATGGTCATGTAAAAATAAAAAGGCATCATATTCAAAATACCAAGGATCAACCACTTGACTACAGGGTCAAGTGGTTTCTATCCTGTAAGGAGAAGAGTGCTTGATAAGGGGAACAAAATAAATTCAACTTTTCTAGGCCCAAATTTTAGCACAAGTCAGAAAACTCTACCATCTATAGCTGCATCATCTAAAGTTAAATATGAAATTATTAAGCTCCATTGAAGTTCTGGTCATTGGCAATTGGCAATACAATAAGCAAAAAAGTGCATGGTTTTGAAATACAAACAAAAACTTGAATAGGCTGTCACTGCTGAAGATAACCAACGTTATGAAATGTTGAGGGTCTCGGACATAGCATATACCCTGACAGTTTATTGTTAAATGCAATCCATTACAAGGCATGGATACTGGAACCGCTTTCTTTTACATAATGGGAAAGGTTAAAAATGTATAACCATGTAACAATCTGTCCAAGACAAATTGTCTCCCAAATCAGTCAAAGCTTCTTGTTCAAAATGAAATATAAAACATGAATACAAAATATGTAAATGAACACTAGTCAGTAATGGAATTACATAATAAGCAAATTGATTAAGATATACAATGTATTTGAGATTAAGTGTAGTGTAAAATAAAATTGAAAAACATATTTTTCACACATTCAATAGCATTTTCACATATTTAACAATATATTCTGAAATATTCAACATTTTCACCACTTTGTTACAGTGACCTTCAAAAAAATAGCATGTATTAAAATAAAGAGTCTAGTATATGGCCTTGATCCTGTCATTCAGGTGCATAGAAATGTTACACAATAACATATGGCTGTTATGTACCATCTAACATACAAATGCTTTGGAAGGCCGCAAGTGTTACAATGCACTGACATTAACTGAAACTTAAGACGCTGAAATGTACGGTGTAGAAATGTCGTGTTTAGTTACGCATGGAGTACGAATACAGGTTCTGCCGGAGTGTTAAGATCCCCTGTCCGTACAAGGCTGTCTGTTAGCAACAATCTGTAAACTGTAGAAAAGGTCAGTGCTGTCACGGGTAATGGCACCCACTTGACAGGCCAACCTGACGACAACTTTTTCCTACTGAAGCTACAATGGACTGAAAAGAGAAAAGACGTCTCCAACTGTTTGGAGTAAATTCACAACACGTTTCTATGATGAGCAGCTCGAGTCCACACTGTAGGATTACTTCCCACTCCCAGGCTAGGCTGGGTGGAGGTGCACAGCTGTGCTTATCTCAATCACCCGATATGAGTTGTGACTTGAAACAATATTTGAGATATTTTTGAATGTCAATCAGGACTGTAGGCAGGGATTCATATCTAAACAATACACTATGGCTGGTGCATTTCACTTCTACGGTAACCTGAACCTTTATCTGACCTCAAAACACCAACAGACTGGACGTGCAGTAAAAAAATAAAACTAAAAAAACAAATGCTCCTTATTTTCCCAATTAAACAAATTCAACTAAACAAAGCTTCTCTTACCATGATGATCGCAAAACAAATGCTGGCAATGTTAACAGACTGACAGAAAATGCCAAACAGAGCAGCCAAATGACTGACTCAATTCACATGGTGGTCTCTTTTTCTCTCTGGCCCACTGGCTAAACACCAGACCGTACATAGTTTGGCCCTGAAACACCAGCTTACGGCTCTCACACATACACACACACACACACACACACATTTCACATCTGGGGAAGCTTAGGATGCAGAAAAAGTTGGAAACACTACAGTAATTCAGTCAGTTGGCAGGTAGAGACTCAAAACTGTAGAGAAAAGCTGTTATACTTGTACAGAACTCTGAAGGTACCACTTTACATTTAGTGCTGCGTATAGAAGCTCCAATAGCCCTTCAGTAAACCTTCAATAAAAGCTTATATATGCAGCACTACAAATACATGTTAGTTCACGTCAGTTATAAATGTATCTTAACAGTTGAATGAATTATATTATTAATAAAGCCTCAAAATAATATTAAAAAAAAGGTACCTTATTCTGTGTGTAAAGTGGAATTTTGATCTATTCAATAAAGCACAAACATAAATGGTGCAAGGTAGTCACATGAGATCATAAATGATAAAAAGTTAACAGGCTTGAAAATTAGGAGGAAAACTGTCTGAAATGTGATAACACCAAGAAAGAACATGAATAAGTCAGTATATGCTCTATATTGCCGAGTTAAACAACTGAGCATTGACATCAGTCAATCAAATCAAACATTGCTGTGATCTTTGCGTGAATCGCGTTCAGTCTGAAATAGTTTGACCAGGTTGAAATGGAAAATCGTTCACCACATCATTTTATAAAGCAAACACCGTTTTTTTGCTGTGACCTCTTACATGATATATGTGGATGAATTGGTGATACATCATTGGAACAGTGCATCTGTATGTACCTGCAAAGACGGTTGGAGCTATGTTGGAGCTAAATGGTGAGGAGCTACTGGAGATGTGCACATCAGCCCATGTGAAGACACCATACACTGCCACACTCTCCGTTGCATGCTAGGGGTGTGAGCAGTAAAAGAAACAAGGACAATAAACGAAAAATAACATCCCTGCTGATAGAATCTTCCAACACAATAATTTGCCTCTCTACCAGGCTTAAGACAAAAGTAATCAAAAAGGCCTTTTCCTGGGAATGTAAACTACAGTTAAGCATGCCATGTTGTGCATATTTCTTGCCTCTGCTCCGTCTATCAGATCCAGAGATGTGCTTTTTCTTTTGGCACTCAACACAGAAGCGTCAAGGTTCGTCAACCAGAGATGCTCTTTCCCAATGAATTGAGTAGCAGCGTGTTCATGCTGCAGAGATGTTTGCCCCAAATTATTCAAAAGGCCAAGGAACAGGGGAAGAAATGAAGTTCAGAGTTCTAAATGGAGCAGCTTGGGTGGAGCATAGCCTATTCCATCCAGGATTCAGTCCAAACCATGTAACCACCAGTCTTACAATTCAACACCTCTAGTGAAATCTAATATAACTGGCACGGCCAAAGCAGTGCTGGGTCAGAAAATCCTAAAGTGGCAAATTATGGGTGCATCTACTTCCTGAAGAAACATGACCTGGCCTTCCTATCCCAAGGCTTGGTCAACCCTGTCACAACATTTCCAATGTCCAGAACAGCCGTTGCCTCCATCACACTCCAGAGTCTGTGTACATCCCGTTGATCAGGTAGTCCACCTGCGTGTAGTCCTTCCTACGGTAGCTCTCATAGGCCTGCGTCACAAACACGGCAACGGTAACCAGGAAGAAGAGCATCCCGAACAGCAGGACCGACAATAGTGACGCCGTGTCCACCAGCTGACTGCTGAAGGCTGCCCTAGTGACCTCTACCATGGCAATCCCCGTTCCCATGGCAACCACATGGCTGTCGTGGGCACCGGAAGTACTACTTCCAGTAGTGGTAACGGTGGTTGTACTGATGGTTGTACTGATGGTTGGAGGTGGAGTTGTAGAAGTACTAGTTGTGGTAGCTGTCGCAGTGATAGGTGTCGTAGTATTACCGATACTACTGGTGGTGGTGGTAGTAGTAGTGGTGGTAGGTGGTGGAGTTGTATAAGTATTAGTTGTGGTAGTACTAACAGCTGGAGTTGTAGTTTTTGTGGTAGTTGTAGTAGTATTACCAACAGTACTGGTGGTAGTAGTATTACCAACAGTACTGGTGGTAGTAGTATTACCAACAGTACTGGTGGTAGTAGTACTGGTGTGAGTAGTAGTAATACCAGTAGTAATAATAGCAGTACCCTCTGATGGTGGCTTGGCGTTTTCCTGAAACAGAGGTGATGACGTCAAAGATGGCTTCTTCGGAGGTGTTGTCTTTACAGTAGCAACCGCTGTGGTAGCTCCTGCGACTGTTGTTACGGCAGACATAGTAGTAGCCGCTGGTACTGATGGTGGGGGCAGGGTCGGTTCGGTGGCCGTTTTAGTATTTTTGCTTACTATTTGTTCTGAGGATGGGGAAAAGAGAGAAGGGGACACAGAATTGTTGGCATGCGGCTCCGATACTATTCTGTTGTCGTCATGGCTAATGCCTTCTGCACCTGAGAACAGAATAATAAAGTTCCCTGAATCAACCAAAATGAATGGATGAATCACTCACTAAAAAAATCCACTAAAATAACTAAAATATTCACCTAAATATGTATAAGGCTTTTTAATACGTTCTAGAAAAGCTTCTGGTAATTTTCAAAGATATGGCCCCTCTAATTTAATTCAGATTCTAAACAAATCTGTTGTCAGAGTGGAAATTCTACTCATTGATTACATGTTCTGATTCAATGACACACAGTTTCACAGTACGGATTTGAAACCAACCATGGCAGGTTAACCCAACAGCAATACCTTCCCTGGTAAACCCACCAAGCTGTGTTGGAAGGCTGTCCACAGAAACATCCATGCAGTTGGATGCATTGGAACAGGTGACCAGAAAACAGGTGTTGTTCAACCACGCATACTGTTCGTTGGCACGGCATGATCTGGCTCGGCCTGGAGAAAGATGGAGTCAAATAATTATCAGAGTTCATAGCACCCAACAATATGGGGTTTCATGCACATGATGTTTTGTCATGGTGCTAGAATGATGAAGTCAATACGCACCCTTTTATATAACGTAGAAAATTGCATCCTTTTGGGGCGCTGAATTGAGACAGGACCAAAGGGACCATCGTCCTGTTTATAAGTTTACCTACCTAGGGTGAACTTCTGGGTCACAATATAGAAAGGCAGATAATGTGACAGGAAACTCTAATAAATACACAGCTAAGGACAGAAATGAGAAATGCCAGAGGACATAGCATCCCTACAGATACCCCGGAGCAGAAAAATGTACCTTTAATAATGTCTGAAGCCAATATTTGGAAGCTTTCTAAAAATCCCTCCAGTATATTTAAACACAGCTGTGGCCTGTCTGTCTGAAGCCTGCATCAGCTCGGTCTGGGAGAGAAAACCAAACGTATAGTAGACTGAGATATAATAAAAATAATGCTGCTTACACTCCATATCAAATCAAGGGACACAAACAAATAGTACGAGTAGGCCTAGAGTTGGCATCTGGAAGGTGCATATGGACCTGTCTAATGACTTCTTTTCCAGACTTCTTCAAAACATCCTTCTCTTCAGCTACAGTGTGGACAGAGCTCTGCTGCTCTTAAAACAAGATACAAGCTCAGACGACAGTCTAGCCTTTCAACCCTGCACTTTAAATACTGAATATACAGTAAGTATGGTTTGTATAGTGTTAGAAATTCTGAATATTATGCTTGCATATATTTAGCAAATATTAATCAATAAAGCTGTTTAGAAATAGTACATT
>JAOEHI010034046.1:0-23673 GCA_025447815.1 Percopsis transmontana | reverse complement strand
ATTTTATCTATATGAATACAAATTTTTAATAAAATTTTTGAAAATTCTATTTTATTTTTAAAATGTTCACTAGCATCCCCCCCCCCACCCACACACACACACACACACACACACACACACACACACACACACACACACTTCCCGATGCATCCAGCCACCCCTTTTGGGAACCCTGAACCACAGCTTGATAACCACTGGCCTAAAGAAGGACACCAAGTCCAGCCCAAAATTTTAAGGACACACTTTCAGCTCAATGTTAGGGTGCTGGGATTTATGCACTCCACCTTGAAAAGTTTGGGGAAGATATTAGCTGGCTGCCCCCGTATGACAAACAGGCGAGAGTTAAGCTTCCGGAGACTGGCATCTAAATCTTCCAGACACTGCAACAGGAACCTGTAAACAATACAAATAAGTTAGACATGGTACTTTATGAAAAGGTGGGTTCGAGCCCCAGAGTTGGCCTACCTGTAAGCATCCTTGAGCAAGATGCCTAACCCCTACCTGCTCCATGTAATAGCAGCACGTCATTTTAAGTCGCTTTGGATAAAAGCGTCTGTTAAATGACCTAATTGTAATTGTAAAAAGGTCCCTGACTACAATAAAAACATTTTTTCCCCAGGAAAAAGTTAGAAAATATAAGAAACATATCGGCACTAATCCAAAAAACAGATATGTATGTTATGACGTATATGAGAATATTATACATTCTAAACTGTTTTTATAATAGCAACTGCTAGTAACTGTTGAATCCATATTTTAATCACATTTACAGGGTTCCTGTTTTTAATGTCTATCAATATTTAAGTTAGCCTAAAAAGTACATAGTACATTTACTATGTTTTCATTTTTTTATGTGGTCTAATGCCATTGGCTAAACTGGCCTAAAGTGACACTATATGTGTGGTGCTGTGAATCCATTGTCAACACACAAAGTCAGTTGCTTATTTTAACCACTAGGTGGGAGCAGAAAGCCATTTAAACTAAGAAGTAGGTCATCTCTATAGTTACCAATAATTTAAATACATTTGATGCCTCATTGGCATAATATAATTATTTAAATGACACATGCTTGTACCTGTCTTAATACTCCAGTCAAACAATATTTCATAAATTGATATAAATCTCTAAAACTATACAATAACACATTGTTATTATATTATATAATCAACTCTCTGACATCTATCTACTGGGTTTGCATATTTACCACCAACCCAGAAAAGCACCACCTGTAAAATTCTGTGACTTATTTTCTTCTTGCGCCTCACCTCCAGCGGTTGATCCCCACATTGGAAGAACTGGCAAACCAGGGGTCCAGGAAGTAAACACAGTGCAGTGTGTTGGCTCCTCTCACTGCCTCTAGGAGTGCTGGATTGTCATGGAGACGTAGTCCCTTCCGAAACCAGTGGATGGAGTTTGTCTGGGCCATGATTAGCAGTACAGTCGCCCACCGGTGAAGAAGGCAAACGGAGTAAAACTGAATACCACTGGGATGGACCTCTGGAAGAAAACAGATGTGAAGTTTACAAGAATGCTGCTATTAAAGTAAAGTAGAATGCACCCCTCTGGTGTAGATGTGGGCTTACATGCAATTTGAATGAATAGGCTACCTTTTATAGCTTTTATTGCGGTATTTATTATAGACTATTTCTGTATATGTATATGTATGTACAGTATATACACACACAATTTCATGTATTGAGGGGAATTTATGGAATGCATTTACAGATCTCTAAAAAGTCATTACTATATACACATTACATTATTATGCATTACTATATACAGTATTCTTAATAATTCATAAAAAAGGAATTAAAGAAGTAGTCAGATGCAAAATTGGTTTGTGAGAGAGGATGCAAAATATTTAAGAATATAGGTCAGTCTTGGAGAAAATGACATCAAAAAGCCAAAAAGACAGTTGTTAAAGCAGCTCAAATATGCATGTAAAATACTTAGTCTCATAATGTATTCCATCACACACACAACAGACAACCGAAAACGTTTGTCTTACAACCGTAACAATCAAATACTCAAAATTGGGTCAGTAGAGCTTATGCAAGTGTAACACTTAATAACACTACTTCATGCCTTTTCATATTCACATATTAAACATTATTTCTCACCTCCAGTGTTCTCACAAACAACGGATCTTATGTTACACTGACAGTAAAAGGTCGTTTCCAAATTCCACAGTGAAAGCTTTCAGTTCAAAACATATGTTCCAACGTTGTCGCTTTAGATACAGCATTTATGAATAGCAGTGTTTCATAAGCA
Organism: Percopsis transmontana; assembly: GCA_025447815.1. Classification (NCBI taxonomy): domain Eukaryota; kingdom Metazoa; phylum Chordata; class Actinopteri; order Percopsiformes; family Percopsidae; genus Percopsis; species Percopsis transmontana. Next base: position 21,402 of record JAOEHI010034046.1, on the reverse strand, counting down.
TTTCTGCTACTGCGCACGCTCAATCTTCGCGTAGATATAGATATATTTAGATATAGACGTAATATATTAAACAGTTCTCTTAATATGAGGGATTTGAAGAACACACCCCTAAATAAAGTTACTTATTGTTAATGCTTTATAGTTTCTTCATATAGTTTATAGTTTCTTGTTTACTTGTATACTTTTATATAAATAATAGTAACATATATCACTAAGACGTAAATTCTAGTACACAATTCTATGTTCTCTCCGCAGGGCCACAACCTACCTGCAAAGTACCAACCTACATAAGGCATGTTTTCAATTGGTTAGCTTCGCTGTGACGAAGACAGCTCGAAATCACGTTTATACAGCATGGAGCCAAAGTGCTTTAGCGACTATTTTGCTTGATTAAGATTACAACGTTGCATTTAAAATCAAATTTTTAGTTTAAATGTATATTCTATATTATGATAAATACGTAAAAATTGCGTATTTAACATATTATTTTAAGGCTTCTAGATACTAGGGCCCGCCCTGTTTTACCACAAACTATGTGATTGGTTACTTTTTGGAAAGACCCGGATGACCACGGGTTTTCTTAAAAGCACAAAATCTAGATAAGAGGCAGACACCGCTCGATGCTGCACTGCTATTTCGTTCGCTCGCCCTCCTGCCCTTCCCTGCTCTGTCAAGAGTATGTTTTGGTGGCATTCCCATTTTGCACAATGCTTTCTTGAGAGATAAATGCAAGCTTATTTTATTTGAAAAAATGACAAAATACAGACGGCAATAAAATATTACAAGATGCCACACAAAAAATCCCCCTAAATATATCGCTGAGCAATATAAAACAGCAATAAGATATCAAAGAACCAGTAATAAAATCATAAAATTAAATAATTTAATAAATAAACCGCAAAATAAAATACATGTATATATAATATAAGAAGAAATATAAGAAGTGCAATATATTTGGTCTACCATTCTGATTCAGTTTGTATTACAAATTATTATATTTATAATAAAATAATACATTTGTATTTGTAGTTGCCTGAAAAAATATAGTTTTCTTCATTTAAAATTATGTATGTGTTGCCTACTTTAAAAAAACGAATGATAGGCAATAGTCCTAATTTATTTTACATAATATATATTTCTGTTTTTTATTTTATTCGACATACAAACTTCATCGATAGAATTTTCCATTTTGTTTAGGCTTATCCACTAATCCATTGTTTTGGGGTCCTTGCTCGAGAGGCAGGCGCCAGTCGCGAAGTTGTTAGCAACAAAGCTAACTGTTACAGAGATATTTCACTAATTTTGTTATAACGGAATATTTTGGATCACCGATCATCCCGACATGAATTTAGAATTGCTCGGTAATATATTAGCACAATCTTATCTAAACCTATCCCCGCTTATGGGTAATACATACATGCACATTACGCAGATGGTTAGCACAAATGTCAATTGATGGACAAGCCCATGTCTTTATAACGTTGCGGCTTATATAAAAAAATTGTCAGATACATTGAGTATATTCAGATTACTATATATTGTAGTTGAACAAATGCATATGTAATGATACTTGAGGTTAAACGATTAGTTTGCTCAGTTACGTGTTTCAGTTATCTTTGTATGCAAACACAAGTCTACTCACTGTTACTGGTGAGAGACTTTTATGAAAGAACCAGTATTCATATTCTATCCTATAGGATCTATAGGAAGTTTTGTTTGAATAGCATACGAGTTGGAGATGGGTAATTAACTTCTCTGTTTGGTTTACAGAGTCATTCGGGCAGAATTATCCAGAGGTAAGCTGCTTGTTTCTTTATTGTTTTATGAAAAATATATAATATTGTATTTCACACAGGCCTGACCTGGCATTACTGTGTTAAGTTATGTTTACCAATATAGTAATAGGAGATCGTTTTTCCCCTCTCCAAAGCATCATATGCTAGACATTTTCAACTTCCTACTTTATCTCAAATGTAAACATGGTGTGTGCAATTTTTCAGGAGGCTGATGGCACTCTGGACTGTATTAGTATGGCCCTTACCTGCACCTTCAACCGATGGGGGACCCTGCTGGCAGTTGGCTGCAATGATGGTCGCATCGTCATCTGGGATTTCCTCACACGCGGAATAGCTAAAATCATTAGCGCACACATCCACCCTGTCTGTTCTTTATGGTGAGATATTCCCTTATGTAACTCGTCACTTGACATGGTCTGTTTGGTTTGTTCCCTTGTGTATGGCCAATCACAAACACACACAGTTTAGATATTGCTTAGAACTTAGAATTGCGCTCTCTCTCTCTTTGCATGTGCGTAGTTGGAGTCGAGATGGCCACAAGCTGGTGAGCGCATCAACAGACAACATCGTGTCCCAATGGGACGTCCTGACAGGTGACTGTGACCAGAGGTTCCGTTTTCCATCGCCTATCCTAAAACTGCAATATCACCCCAGAGACCTGTGAGTGTCTTGATACATATACGTATGATTTTGAATGTTTTGCAAATGTGTGACTTTTCACAAGCACAGGGATGCCCGTTTCAGTTGTAGAGACCACTTACCATTAGTTACCACAGTGGCATGAAAATCCATGCATGCATTTATAAAGCACTGCATGTCACAAATAATAAAGGTTGAAAAATAGTAGTACAGGAGTTTTGGATTACATTTGCTCAAAAGGGTTGTGTCAGTGGAGATACAGTATTTAGCATGAAATAGTCCCAGCTAGTAATATGCAGTTATTGAAAATATGCGACTATGAAATTAAATTATATTTATATGTTTTTGGTTCACATTGTGAACGTTTTTTCTAATTAATTCAACTGGTAGGTTATTCTGAACATTGAAATTATTTCAGACCCACAGCTTCTTCATGATGAATCACAGTAATTTTAATGAGAAATTGAGTATTTCATTGATTCATGTGATAATTTTTATAATTTAATTGTCTTCCCCAACTTTAATGGTTCTCATGTAGGGACAAGGTCCTTGTGTGTCCCATGAAGTCGGCTCCTGTCCTGTTGACTTTATCAGACGCCAAACACGTGGTTTTGCCCGTGGATGACGACTCAGATCTGAATGTGGTGGCAGCTTTCGACCGACGGGGCGAATACATCTACACTGGCAACGCCAAGGGAAAAGTTAGTATTGTTTTTCCTCATTTTTTTTCTGTTGTGTCGCTGGTTGGGCTTTTTGTATTCTTGGTTTCAAGAAGGTGGTTTTAATGCTGAGTGACACAGTAAGTTCTTTGACTGTTTAGTGTGTTTGGCATGGTGCGACGATTTGGAGAAATTTCTATTCTATTGGTTTGTGCTGCCCGTAGATCCTGGTGTTAAACACAAACACGCAGGAACTGGTGGCTTCCTTCAGAGTGACGACTGGTACCAGTAACACCACTGCCATCAAGTCCATTGAGTTTGCACGTAAGGGCAGGTAAGTTCTTTTTAGAATATTGTGAAAATATATATTCATTAAACTATTAGCACAACATTGTAGTTCATAGTTTTATGACCGGCATAACTCAATAAATACCATGTTTTTTTTCTCCATTGTTTTCTTCCATGGTGCTCACCTTCCCTCTGTACGTTTTCTCCCTATTTCCCCCCTGTTGCCTACAGTTGTTTCCTAATAAACACAGCAGACAGGATCATCAGAGTGTATGACGGCAGAGAAATTCTCACCTGTGGCAGGGATGGAGAGCCTGAGCCCATGCAAAAACTCCAGGACCTGGTCAACAGGTAGACCCACCCCCCAAATCTCAGCATCTAACAGGCCATCGTATGAGTTAAATACCCCCCCCCCACACACTTACATTTCTGTTCGCTTTTTTTGGTTGCATTTAAAAAGTTTTAAATACTTGGTTGTGCCAGATGGTTATTTTTAGTTGACAGTTGTTTCCAATTAACTTACGTAAAGGTAAATATAATATTTGTTCCCAGGACGCCATGGAAACGCTGCTGCTTCTCTGGGGACGGGGAGTACATTGTGGCCGGTTCGGCCCGGCAACACGCCCTCTACATCTGGGAGAAGAGCATTGGCAACCTGGTGAAGATCTTGCATGGGACCAGAGGAGAACTGTTGCTGGACGTGGCTGTAAGCAGTTTGTTTTAGTGTTATTGGCATGCATTAAGCTTGTTGTTTCACATAGTTGAGCATCTGCTGTTAATTTTTAAAAAACAATACATGTAAATATGTCTATAAATAGAGCGACGAAATGTCGATCTTTTGTGTTTCTAGAGCCATCAAATTGTCCTATTTTCCATTTAATCATAATTGATTGGATGTTTAACGTTATTTTAACTGTTTTTTGATGTAACTGATTATTGGTAGACGGAGAACAGAGCAGGCTGTGACTCTCTAGACATGTTGTCTCATAGTTCTGATGCTAGCTAGGCTATATCAGTATCTAGTCTATCTGTATTCGTAGCTAGCATAGCAAAACCAAGTCAACAGTCAATTAAGTCCAGGTTTAACATACAGTAGTTGGAATAGTCAATTCACATTGCTGCATGGTTTCTCTGAATTTACCTCTTTCCTAATCTGATGTCCGCCTGTGCCTTTGTCTCCAGTGGCATCCTGTGCGTCCAATCATCACCTCCATCTCTAGTGGGGTGGTGTCCATCTGGGCCCAGAACCAAGTGGTATGTATATCGATCCTACTTCGAAACTACAGACAAAGAAGAGCTAGACCGTCAACTATTATTCTTAAGCACCCCTGCAAACCGCTAATCTCCAGATGCTGAATCTCATGATGTCATCTGTCACGTTGTCCTGTTTTTAGGAAAACTGGAGTGCGTTCGCTCCTGACTTTAAAGAGTTGGATGAGAACGTGGAGTACGAGGAGAGAGAATCAGAGTTTGACATTGAAGATGAAGATAAGAGTGAACCTGAGCAGACAGGTAGACATCCAACATACATGTGCAAACTTTCTCTCGCACACGCACACACATACACAGACGTTTTATTTATTTTTTCTTTCAGTTTTTGAGCCTCCTTTATACATACAGTATGTCATTTGTAATTTGTAAAAATGTACTTCAAAACCATGCTGCAAATAAGCAGCTTAAGCTATATAATATAATTATTGTTTTCAGAATGTTTCATTAAAATGTCTTTACTTGCTGACACATTCTACCCATTAGCTCTGATATGCAACTGCCTCAGTCTTCTGAGGCAGTTGCTTCTCCGTGCTGTTTATTTATGTGCTAATTTGTGTCTCTTTAGGTGCAGACGCTGCGGAGGATGAAGAGGTGGATGTAACCACAGTTGACCCAATAGTTGCTTTTTGCAGCAGGTGAGGAACCACTAACGTTTATAAAATATCATAGTTGCTGAGAATGCCGACTCATTTTGGGCCAAACCATCAGCCCTCTTTCTGTAATCTTCTCCCATATTATTCGGTCTTGCATGATGCCGGGCCCTTTTAAGTTGTTCAGCCAAGCAGGTAGGTTTAGAACCGTGTTGTGTGCATCCACAGCGACGAGGAGCTGGAGGACTTTAAGGCCCTGCTGTACCTGCCTATCGCCCCAGAGGTAGAGGACCCAGAGGAGAACCCCTTCGGCCCCCCACCAGATGCATCTACCCAGGCCGCCCCCGCGGAGGACGGCTCAGGGGCGGGGGACAAGAAGCAGCGGCAGCCCTCCTCCGAGGGAGGCCCAGCCAAGAAGAAGGCCCGGACGACCACCATTGAACTGCAGGGAGTGCCCAGTGACGGTAAGAGGAATAGGGCCAGAGAGGCATATCTATGAAATACCATCAACATTTAATACAGAGATATAAAACAAATGTATAATCTTGTTAAAATAATGGTTTGTGTATCAAATTTATATGAACATTTTGTAAATCTGTACCTTTTTAGTGTTGGTATGTTAAAGGTGTGTATTAAAGGGACACTCTTCGGTATCGCTTCCAACCAATAAGCGCTGTTGTTTTTGTTTCAAACTCCCCTCCACAAATTGCCCCTACCGATATTTTAGGGTTCTGGGTATGCTTTAAGTGATACGGTGTAATGTAATAGTCGACCAAAGCGTGTCATGTGAAAATAAACGGGAAACCATGCACGATGCTTTGGCATGGGGGTGCATGTGGTTTGTCCAATAATGTGCCTTGGGTGGGATTTAGGACCTAATGTTTGTTGCAGCTTTTGCTGAACATAGTTCCTTTCCACCAGTTTGGAGGCAAAATACTTATTCTGCTCTGCCGATATTATGCATATTGCATAAACACTACATATTGATATGCCCTCCCCAAAACAAAGTTGTAACTGATTGGATGAGGGTTCCTAACTGTCAACTTACAAAGTGGAGATTGGTTTTATATACATCTCTCATGTGCATCCCTATAACTGCCCTATAACTGCTTGATGCATCTGTTTTACAGAGGTGCATCCCCTGTTGGGTGTGAAGGGTGATGGCAAGTCCAAGAAGAAGACAGCAGGCCGGCCTAAAGGCTCCAAAGGTAAAGAAAAAGACTTCCCCTTCAGGCCCAAGGCCTACCGGGGCGACAGGCCCTCCTTCCCAATGGAAGCCCTGGGCAACACTGGGACAGGAGGAGGAGGAGGAGGAGGAGGAGGGATGAAGGGCAGAGCGGAGGGGAGCTTGGCCACAGGTAAGAATGCCACTGCCCACCGCAGCAAATACTTGCGCTACGCTAGTCCTGCTAGCCTGCTGGCTCTGACTTCTCGCCAGCCCTGTTGGTCTTTGAAGCACCATTTACACTGACCACGGGCCTGCTTGGCTCACCAAAGCCACCAGCAACTGTCTTACCCCACGAGAGGTCACCCTGCAAGCTTTACACTGCATTCACACCCCCATCAGCTGAACTTCCTCGCTCTCTTTACATTGGCCAGGAGCTCCTTGTGTAATTAGGACATTGCGTTTTAACTTTGCTACATTAAGTAACTTCAGGCACATACTATTCGTAGCTAAAGTTATCCAAATGCAGTATTCCCCAATATAATAGAACTTGCTAACGCTATAGAAGGATGTTTTTTTTAGAAACCTGGTTTGCCTTGAAGAACTGCCTCACTCAATGTCGAACAAAGTGCAGTAAGCTGATTGTTTGTCTGAAGCGAGTGGGCGGCGGTGCCACTTTAAACATCAGCCGGTGAACTGTTGGTGGTGATCTGAACGCAGCCTTTGAGCTACAATCTGGATGTGGAAGAACAACCTCACACAGCTGAGAGCTCGGGCTGGTTTTGTCCCTAAAAACGCTGAATATCCTCCGTTCAAAGTCAGTCTTCAGCTCAGTGCCCGTGGTGGTTTTTTTTTTCATCCATTCCATACTGTCCCTGACTGATGTACGCTAACCCTCCTGATTTGCTTTGATTCGCTGGTGGATCAATTTTGGAGACTGGAAATTATGTTCAGATGGTGCAGCCTGTTTCCGTGGGGGCTAGCTGGCTCTACTTTTGTGGCTAGTTTCTGTCTACTTCCTGCTTGACCTCTGACCCTGCTCCCAATCCCGCCTCGCTCCTCCCTGGGTTTGTCATTTTTACCTGGGTGTGTGCTTTGTGATTTGCAGGTATGCTTTGTTTGAATTTAAGGAGGCTAGTTCATAATGTATCTGATTCATATGGTTAGCTCAAAGCTAGCTTTGGTAGTGTTATTTTAATTGTGCATGATTCCTGTTAAATAACCAGTAAACAATTATTGTGCTTCAAGGTCTAGACATCCCTCACGTAAGTGCTGTAGAAGCAAATGTCCTGATTTTGAGAGCTCTGCCTCCATGATTTGCTATGCTCTACAGATTAGCCTGGGATGTCTCAATTGCAGGCAATTGGACCACCTTCAACCAATAAGAAAAAGAATGATTTTTTTGAAGGAAGGCACTTAATTCGGAGATTAACTGAACTAACCTTCTCTACCTAAAGGGTACCCAGAATAAAGTGAAGCATATCATTGAGGTGGAGCTTGCAATATCTGGATGGGTTTAACCCGGTTAGAGTCAATGTTAGCAGAGAGATTCTCTCTCTAAATCAGGCCATGCCACAAATGGGCAAAATATGTTGTGGTATTGCTGTGTTCATGTCATTCTAACTATACTCTTGTCAACTCTACAGGGAGTCTGGTATCACAGTCATACAAACAGCAGGATATTGGGGGCATGGACTGATCATTACCACCACCTGTTGATCTGGAGGAGAAAAAGACAGGCTGAAAAAGAATTCATAAAGACTATTAATGTGACACCTCTTCTGAAGACACAAAACAGCCAATTACCTTTTTTTGGTCTACAGAATTATTTTTTCTCTCTCTCTGTTTTGTCTACCAACTTCCTACCCCAGACAGAAATGCCTACTTGTGATGACATCATGGAACAGCGGGAATGGCGACTGAGGCGCTTTATCTAAAGTGTCTCTGACCTCTTTTATAATGAGTGATCAAGGCTCAAATATTGTACACCTACTTTTGCTCTCTCTTTTCATGTCTCATTTTTTCTGTAGAAGTTGTGATCTAGAAGGGTGGCACCTGCCGGTGGGCTTTTAAAAACATGGATATATGTGGGGTTTTTAATTTTAATTTTTTATTTTATTATATATATATTAAACCGTTCTAATTTCTGAAAAAACACATGCTGTGATATGATTTTGTGTTACTAGATTGATTGATTGAAGTTGTCTTGGAATTTAGATATAAGAACAGTGTTCTCTTGATTGAAAACGCACCCAGTGTTACATATTGGGTTCCCTCTGTAAATTCAAAACGAATAACAACTGTCAACATTAAGCTGAAGCTTAACATTATTTCTTTACCTGATATCACAGTTAAAATGTAATATTTTAGGGTGTTGCTGACCAATGAGAATACCTTTCAGGTTGTCATGTAAGAGTGTTCCCTTAAGGGGGCGCTGATGCTACATGAATCTAGTGTTGCGAGGTTTCCTGAACTGCATACACTCTTGGCAGTGCTAGATGATGATAATGAAGAGCTCTTTTCTATCATTTGGAATCCATTTTGTCCCTGTGAACAGCATCTGTGCATTGTGTTTGACTACATTATCCCTGCAATCAAAAACATCCAGAAAATATATTTCATATTTACAAAGGGAATGAATATGAGGGGACTGTAACCACCCAAGCAAATGTTTGGTAATTTTTAGATTAGATTAGATGATGGCTAATGATGTACATTTCTCTTCTCTCTAGACCTAAAATCTTAATCAGAAACAATCTATTCTATTGGAAACAAAGGATTGCGCAATGTCATTCTATATTCGCATTTATTTATTTTGATACATTTCTGTTCCATCCGCGTGACATTCAGAGACATTACATCAGACCGTCAGATGCCTGTGGATTACCTATGGGGTAAGTCAAGTTAATGTATGAATGAGCAAGAGTCTGTGTGTTCCTAATGGATGACTAGCTTTTCTGGTTCACACAAGTTACATAAGGTTGCTCATTAAATAAAGGCGAGCAGATGTACACCGTTTCCCTGGTGGATTTCTGACAGGCCTCGCTGATGGTAGGAGTTTTGGATTCAAATGGCAGCATGCATCTTGATAATGCTCTAATATTTGAAAGCTAGTAGAACCTACAGTGAAGGGAAGGTTCAGTTGCCCTTCAGAAAATAGTCTTATCCAAATCGTTATGTTTTGTAATAAGATCATAAGACGATTAGCAAGCAGTGACAATGAATCAATATTGTTAATGATGGCTAATCAAACAGACCTATTGTGACATTATTTGTTTTGTTACCCACAGCTACATTTTAATCTGTAAAACATGATAAACTGAGGTCACAAAACTAAGAATTACATAAGATTAGTCTTAGAATGCTAATATTACGGATGTGTAACCTTGCTCAGCCTAAATGACCAACATTTTCTTGGTCTCCAAAATGATTGTTTTTGTCTGTTAGAGATTGACTCTATTCTGCTAAACCTTCCTTTCCCCCAATTCATTTGAAGCAATTTAAGGTGCAAACAAGGGTGAAGGCTTGGTGTTTAATTATTTATCAGTGGCAAAGAATAACAACAACACTACAATGCCTACTTTAAGCAACCCCTGTTGGAAGGGATTTTCCATTCAATAGTTAACCGCACAAACTCATAAATGAATTGCAACAAGGCTCGATAGTAGCTAATTAAAATATCTTTATTACAACCACATATACATAAGTCTATTCCAAAAGGCTGTTGTTTTGAAACATGTTTGTGTTGGAAGGGGTCGTAGAAGGTACTGGTGCACAGCAACCATATCTTCTAATGTGCTATCAATTTCTCATAACATTAGAAAGGGGCTATTTTCAACGCCCTTAATCCCGACATATTAAAAGGTAAGAGATGATGGGAGGAGACGACTGGAATCAATCCCCTCTTCTGTGTCCATTATTCAGGCTTATTATTATCTCTGAGACTTTTTCTCTGCATCTTTTTTAGAACCCCCCCATTCAGTCGGCAGAAGTGTGTGTGTGTGTGTGTGTGTGTGTGTGTCAGTTTCTATGGAGACAAATGCAGTGCAATAAGGTTATAAGGAATCCCGTGTTATCAGGTGACATTGATACTAATGGATGGTGCAGTGCACGTAATCATTATTCTTCAATAGTGACAATGTTGTGTGTCTAATTGGTCACTCTACGGTGTTAGTGGTGTTATTGTGCTGTACACACAGCCTGCATAAGACTGGCATAAGACTGGCATAAACCTAGATTATCTTGCCATAAGCCATTTTTAAGGCATTTCATTTCATAGACATGACCATTGTACCTTTGTCCAAACCTGCCTGCCCTTTGACATTCTAAATGTGTAGCCTACATGTTACGGTGACTCTAAACAACGGTAAAAGGAGAAAAGCCATGTCAACTAGACCAATATAATTACATCTCTGGTTTATGCTTTCAAAACAGAAAATAAATGTGGATACCTTTTTTTTTTTTTTTTTTACTTTTAAAATTATAAATAAAACTACTTTTTTTTTTTTTTACTTTCACAAGAAAAATAGTTAAATACGTCCAACACAACTACAATCAATGGCGTTTTTTCTTCATAAAATCTCTGATAAACAAAACATCAACAACCATCATTCTATCTACAGTCTTACTGACTTTTGCATTAAATTGACGGGTGGGGATTTTATGTCTATTCCTATTTGTTCACCTGTGATGTGGATTGGTAAACATAATGGTGTAAAATTATTTTATTAGGAGTTTAAATAATTTATATTAAATAATTATAGTTTGACCACTACAGACTAGATTGTAGCATTAAAATATCACTTAGTATAGTGTAGTGTAGGCTATATAGTGAAGAATGAAATCACTGGGGGTGCTGCTTTTTTTGACCCTGCTTACCTGGGTCTGCTCATGCTTAAAATGTCAAATACTGATGGCTTCAGCCATTAACAATACACATTCTGAGTGTATAAATTCTTAGCTTTGGTAACTACATTGTGTTTTCCTAACCAATAATGGCTCATATTTAAAAAATAAAAAGACAACTGCGGCATTATGTCATTGACAACACCATGACTGAGTAGAAAATAGGAATAGACATAAAAAATCCTGAACTATCCTTTTAAAGAGACACTCCTCGATTAGTGTCTGGAATTGTGTTTTGGTTTGAGTGCTTAGTGACTCAGACTCCTCCCACCCTCCACTTACAGCCACATATAAAGTTGTGTTTTAGACGTAAACAGTGAGCTAGGGCACCTATAACACGATCAAGGAGTGTACCTTTAAATAAGGGATAATACCAGATTATTAAATAAGATAATGTTCATTAGTTCTTTTTCTGAAGTTCCTCTAAAAAATATATATGTACAAATTCTTTACTCTTGCCATTTTAACTTATGTCATGAAAAAATGGTAAGGTCGGTGATTTGAGTAAAATGCATGAGACGGAACCCTGACCTCAAACTAGCATATCCTGTATTGTTGGCACTATAACTTTGAGGTATTATTGCACATTTATCCCTAAATCCCATGCAGCCTGCCATCGATAGTACAAACCTTCATCTTTAGTGGAATGTAAACAAGCTTTACTGTTGATAGTAGTGAGGTCATTAATATCTTCAATTCACAGGCCAACTCAACATAGTAGACCTTGATGCTGATTTAACCCCTGGACATATTGTATTAATTTGTAAACATCATGCCAACAGCAGGGTAAAGAGGGTTTGGCTTGTGTGTAGGTACTTGAAAATGGTCACATTGTATGATTCAAGAACAGTGTTTGTAGCAAAAACACACAACACCATTATATATTTTGCCCCACTATGTACCAAATTTTGATTGTAAACAGAGCTTCTTTTCAAACAAACTGGATACTGGTTGTCATCGCACACAGTGCTACACTCACTGCACTGTGTGGTATTTATATCAAAGAATCTCTTGATTGCGATCAATACCTCATGCACAGCCAGGTGCCTTATGCAGTATTGCTCTTAGAGGGTTCTGTTTGAGGCATTCAGTCCAATAGATTTTGTGGAATAAAGTAGCGTGAACCTACGTAAACTCTTTATCACACTGGCTCTTGCCAACATGTAGTCATTCAGTGAGCGACTTTTCTTGAATTGGTACGGTCAGTAGAGGTCTCATGCACTGACACACACGCACACGTCGTTAGGGTGCTGTACAGTGGCCATACACGCATAGCTGATGGCTGAGGTGGTGTGTTACATTACCTATGAACCCATGAACAGCTCTCACGCACACTCACGGATGTGGACGCTGCCCATGCAGTTAGACAGTAGTGACAGTAAGAAGGGAACTGGTGCAGAGCATGTCCTCCCCGCTGCCCAGTCTGGTCCCATGCGTCAGCAGTTCCTCGACCGTTGTCCAATCATCCAGCAGCTTCCTGTTGCGCAAGCGACTCAGCTTCCTCTGGCTAAGCTCGAGGACGGTGTTGCACCTCCCCTCTGCGAACGACAGGCCTCCTTCACCACTTCTGCCCTCCCGTGCCCCACCCTCCGTCGCAGAGGCCCCTCCCCCTGCGCTAGCCCCGCCTCTGCTGTTGGCCCCTTCGTCTCTCGCGGGCCCTCCGGCCCTGGCCTGTTGTTGCTGCTGCCTCTGCTCGCGCGCCAGAAGCAGCTGCTCCCGCCTCTCTGTGCGGCTCCAGTAGCGGCCCCGCAGCATTTCTGTGTTGGTCTCTTCGTCTGTGCTCATCCCGCTGCGCTCGTCGGCTAGCTGTGACGCCCGATCTCTTAGAAGCTGACTCCTCGAGACTCGGGAGTTTTGGTTCGGGTTCGCGTTCGGGTGTGAGCGCGGATTGGTGTTTTGTTGTCCAATCCGAGCAGCCTGTTCAGGTACAGCGCCGGCCCCAGTGCCAATGTGGCCTTCCAGGGTGCTGTAGAGGCCTCTGCCTCCTCCACTGCCTTGGAACTGGCGACTAGCTTGCTTGGGCCACGTCTCGTTGATGTCCCCTTGCTGTGGAGGGTAGCCCGGGCCATGGGAGCACGACTGTTCCTTCTCTCTTCCCCTTTCAAGCTCCCATTGCCTGTCAATATCCATCCCTGCCGATTGCATTTGCTCTTCTTTCGCGGCTTCTTTTTCACCTTGCATTTTCTTCACTCGTTCCATTTCCTTCTCTATATCTCTCTCCCTATCTGGAACTGTTGTATGATGATACTCATGTGGTATCATCCAATCATTTCGAGCAAGCCTGTTTGTGTGGTTGGCATTGTTGTCGTAGCAAGGCCTATGGGGCAGGGCACCCCGGTGGTGCCCCACACTGGTGGAATGTTGTTGGGGAGAGACAGCCAGGTGAGCAGGGTGTGGCAGGACATCTGGGCCTAGTTCCTCTTCTTCTGGCAGGTCCAACTCTAGGCCTCTGGTTGGCGCTACACCTTCGCAGTGGTGCAGTGTATCCGTGCAATATGAGGGAGAGGCTGGGTGGCTCGCCCGGCGCCGGTACTCCTGGGGAGGGGGTCGGTGGTGCAGGGTCCGACTCCTCCTCAACATCCCAACGGAACAGGAGCCTTGGTGCTGCTGTTGCATGGCTACCAGAGGCCTACGGTGGCTGGAAGGGGTACTGCAGGTGGAGAGGATGGGAGCTCCCATTGGTGGCATTGGTGTGTGGTTGTGAGCGGAGTTGAAGAGGGCTCCACTGCTGGAGCTGTGGCGGTTCAAACTTGGACGATCGGCTTTATGGAACTGGACAGATGACACCCTGGAAACAACACAAAGAGAAAGCACAGTGAGCATGTATCATCAGCATATCGTATTCACGTATAGTATTCTGGTCAGTCACGTTTTACAGCTACGGTCGTCGGTGAGCTACCTGAAGAGTCCGCGGGAGGGAAGACCCATGGCTGTGCCGTTGCCCTCCTCCATGCCAGGCTGAGGATGTTGGTGCTGGGACTCCATGGTCAGTGTTTCGGGAATGGCTTCTAGCAGCTCCCTGTAGCTCTTGGGACAACTGTCCCTCCGCTCCCTCCTTTCGCAGGGCTCCCCCTGGTGGTGAAGCCGGGCGTTGTACATGCGCATCCTTTTTTCCAGTAACCTCTGAAAGCGCCTGAACTCTCCCGTGCTCACGCTGCAGAAGCCCGAGTCGCTGAGCTCCGACGAGATGAAAGACTCCGAGGATGGGGAGCCGCCGGCAACATAGCCTGCCCCCCCGCATCCTCCGAGAGCGAGGCCTCTGTGTGGATGGCAGTCCTCTAGGCCTCCCTCCTCAGTCTCCAGCCCGGAGAGGTCGCCCTGGTGGAGCGAGCCGTCGGTCCAGCCCAAGCCGCTGTCTAGCTCATGGTGGAGGGGCAGGTAGCCATGGGGCTTTTCGGTGATGTAGTCATCATCCTCAGTCTGCCACCAGAGTAACATGTTAGCCACTAAGCCGAGCACATTTACAACGTAAAAATGGTATCACAAGTGGACTGATGGATATCCACGCTCACAAACATGCCGTTACCTGGCTGGGGAAGCTGGGGGGCTCTTCCAGGTTAGTGTTGCAGCAGCCAATCAGGCAGTCATGGGCCTTGGACCCATGGTTTGCTTGCTCTGGGTCCTGAGGCAGGAGTGAAGTCACAGGAGGGCAACATAGGAGTGGGAATAAAACATTACCCTGTGAATTTCTGTTGCCATTGTTGGTTGTGATTAATCTATATTCATGTTTTTTGTCTATACAGAACCCAAAGACCAGGGATCTGGTATAACTATTTATACCTACTCTGCTTTCAGGTGAAGACACAATTTAAGCTAATCTTTTATTAACAGCAGGACTTAAAGCTTAGCAAGGTTAAAGACCATTCACCACTGGGCTGAACTCACCACTAAACACAATGTGTCTATGTAGTGTTGGCTCGCAGCAGTAGCAGCGGTGGAAAATTGGGGAAGTAAACACACTAAATGGCAACAGTGTTTAAAGACAGCAAAGGCTTGTGTTTTTGCCTTCCACTGCCATTCGCTCTTTACTTTTCTCCAGCTCAGCAGCTCATGCAGTGCTATCTAGTGTACTATCAGTTGTGCTTACAGTTGCTGCCTTCCCTTTGGATGCGTAGCAAGGGACATTGTCTTAATGCTCACTACAGTGATGGTTAGATGGAAGTAATCACTATCAACAGAAAGCGTTGTTTGGTGCTTCTAATGAACAGCTGCTGTCTCTTGTCTGCAACTACACTTAGGGAAATGAACCAGGGAGATTTTAGCAAAGGCAAGGAAGACAGAAGCAGTCATACAGAACCATGCCGGACCGATATCTATCTATTTTGCCACTAAGACATAATGTCTACTAATTATTTAAAATTTTTACTTGACTCTGCAGCTACGTAATGTTTATGTAGTATGTGGTTTTATATATATATATATATATTAAGGTGGCTACTTAAGTTAAATCATGCACTCAGATCAGTTGTATAGCAAAAAATAAATGTATCCGCATCGTCCTGTAAAAAATAAACCATTTGACAATACCTTGACTTAAAGATGACTTTCAACATTATTATTTTCAGGGTCCATAGATTCATCTGGCAGTTTCCGACTTCGATATGAAATGCATTTAAGTCTAGTTAAAATTAGCTAATTACATGAGGATTTGTGTTACCTGGTAACCAATTTGCTGCATGTCCACCGTGTCCCAGGGAGCATTTGGAAGATACTTGTATGAGCCGTTATCATGGGGATCTCGTGGCAGACTGAGATGACTACAGTAGTGTCTGGTAGAGAGAGAGAGAGAGAGAGGCATAGGACATATTTACTTTAACAGATATAGAAATTCAGCAAAAATCATATTGCATATTACAACCTGTAGTTCATTGCAAGTTAGCCTACTGTACATCAACATAGATTCAGGCCCTGTTCATGGTTTAATATTGGGGGGGGGGTAAATGAGGTCGTACCAAGCACAAGTACACCAAGTCACCAAGTCTACAAAACGTGCTAATAGATGTCCATCTGGCAGCAGCACAGATGTCAGCCACGGGACTGTACGTGAAAGGTTTCAACTCCCGTGGGGAAGTGTGCCACTGCAGCAGATAGTAATGGCACGCCAGCTGGGCTACACATCCCTGGGACTCTTCAGTGTCCACTAGGATAGATCCCGTTTTGCACTGTGGCTTAACTCCAAAACCTTCCCTGGAAATGCTTGTTGCACGTGTAGCTCTAAACTATAACTTGTATCTCTCTAATAGGAGTATTGGTTATGTACATCCCTAGTAAAAGTTAAGATAAGTTGCTAATGCATACACAAGTTGTTGTACCTACTTGCAGTAGGCTATACCACCCTGCGGCAGACATGAACCAGTTAATGTACGTCTATTGATGTCTATATTATAGATATTAGACACAAAGAACACAACGCCAGAAAGGCACCTAATTTTAAAATACAAATATACACCAATAGCTGGTGAGAAAGTAATTTTTTTACATGTTACGGTCAGAGACAAGTTTATGTCCCTGGACATCCCTGAAAATGGTGTTTAAAATAGTTATACATTTCCACTTTTATTTTTATTATTTGTCAAAATCTGTAGTGACTATTTATTCCCGGTACTGCAAAAATTCACAGCCTTGCTCTATTTTATGATGTTTATTCATATTTATCAGATGTAAAATCTTGAAAGTAAACTAGCTTTGACTGCATTCTGGTAATCACAAATATAGTAGTAATAGTTAAAACAATTAAATAACATATACAGCCATGGAAAAAATTAAGAGACCACTGCATATTCTTGTAAATATAATGATATAAATATAAATATCAAACATGTTAAAAATTAAAAATAATTAAAAAACATATAAATATAAATGTATTCAATATAAATGTAATTTTGTATATATATATATATATCTATATATATTATATTTTTTTTAAATGTGCAGTGGTCTCTTGATTTTTTACATGGCTGTAAATACAATTAGGTTCCAGCTCCTTAAGCGGATACAAAATACAATGTTTTTAAAGTTTTTGTTTTTCTCTATCATATTTGAGCGCAAAATAACTAGTTTGATCAATGTGACAAAAATGATATGCTACACTGTAGAAGCTATGGTTCTGTGGACGGTCTCTTGGTCTTCTTTCTTTAGAAGCCTACATAAGAACAATTACATTTTCAATCTCTATATGTTGGTATGAAAAACTTGTAAGAAATTATTGGCCGACTTTTCCTGCTGCTTGATAAAGTAGCCCATTGTGTGTATTCGCCATTATGTTCTGCTGAATCCACCATATTGTCATGTGTCAAGATAAACTGGAAGGTGCACTGGAGCCATCAAGTCTGGTCAGATGCAGCCTTATGTCCTGACTTGAAATGGGTTATTTTCGGACATTGTATACGTCATGGATGGATGGAGAATTACTTTAAATAGACACACAAATGTCTTCCATTCAGAGTCCAGATGGGACTATCACAACAATCATTAGCGCTATAAATAGCTCTATTCTCTATTCATATCTATTCATCTTTGGTTCTCCCAGTAAAGGGGGGGTGGGGGGTTCCCATATCTCTATACAGATCCCTAAACTCTGGACAATTTGAAGTGAGGTCCATTCAAAATTTTGTCCAAAACAAATGAACTCGCCGCTTGGGCACCTTGCCCAAGCGGCGAAGGCATGGGCGAAGGCATGGTTAGGGATTCAGCCTTCTTCGCGGGTTGTGCGACGGCGTTTATACCTGTCCTGGTAGGCTGGGTTGACCCGCGGCATGGTCTCAGAGGCGGTCACGCCCATCCTCATCGTGCGCAGTGGCAGGTTGAGGTTATGCAGGCTGAGGGGGAGGGGCTCCCATGCCCTTTCCGTCTGCGTGCTACAGTCTTGGTGCAGGCCACTCCCCCTGTGACCCTTGATCTGCATGGTGATTGGATACTCGTAGGCTGCCAGGATGCGCAGTGCATCCTGTTTGCTCAGGTGGGACAGATGGTGTGCATTCATCTGAGGCAGGGGGACAGACTTTATTAGAATGACTCTCAAATTAAAAAAAAGGGAGAAAAATCCCAAAATCTCATCAATTGAGTTGTAATTCATCATAGTGGAATGCAACTTGGAAATCATAATTGCCCAAGACTTGTCAAATACTGACGCCATTAGGTCATTTTCACTGCCTGAAAAGTGACACTCCTCAGTTTGTGTCCAGAATTGCCCTTGTGGTTAAAACTAGCACTACGGAAACACTGTTGTTTTGGTTTGACCGAGAGTGCGCTCCCCTCCCGCACCAGAGCACTCACACCAGTGGCTTGCACTCCTCTCTACTACTCCCCCTGGCCTACAGCACCTCTAGCCTCACACAATTCTCTACCTCTTCTAATACAGTCCCATGCCATTTAGTGGACATTCTGGAGTGTTGTAACACAATCAAGGAGTGTAACTTTAAAAATGTATATAGACCTTGGCAGGTCAGTAGCCTATAGAAAATATAGGAAGGTCAGCAAAGCCCAGGACTAAAATACCCTTTCCTGGTAGTGCAAATGCGCAGATTCGGAATACTGAAAACCCATGAGCATTCTTAAAATAGTGCAGAGCATTTCAAAACGGACATATATTAGCAGACACTTTTATCCAAAGCGCATTAATGTGAGCACAATTACAAGCATTAAGGTAGGTATCAGGCATCTTGCTCAAGGATGCTTACAGGTAGGTTGAACATTGCACCCACTATGTTTCGGCTGGCCAAATAACCACCTTATCCACATAACCTATCCTGCCTTAAGGAGATAGGATAGATTTTACATATAGTTCCTGGTAAATTACGGGGATAACCTTCCAGGCACCACTATTTTCACTATTCACACATGCAGCTACATTGAGGAACATTTCCGTCTTGGGCCTTTCCACACATGCCACGGCTGTCCCTTTTACAGACATCTTTCTGGTGTTATGCCAAAAAGGATCGAACTGGATCAAACAGTCATAACTTGCAAATACATATAACTTTATGTCCGTGGTAATAGCACAGGTATGTCTTGCTGAAACTTTAACATTTCTTGTAACTGAATAATCAACATTATAGCCAAATAACTGTTTGCTTGTTTATAGTAATTAGGCATGACATGATTATAGAAATAGGCTACTACAATATTGTTTCCAGTGTGTTTGGTATGTCTAATATCCTTGGTTCTATTTGGAAACTAGACTGTAATTAACATGATTTACGGACGGCAATCAGGTTTCGGCAGACGATCCCTTTTTGGCATGACACTGGCTCTGAGACTACCTGCCGGCTCAAGCGGCGAGGCAGAATGAAGGCGCAATAATCCTGCCTTGAAACGCTGTGTAAAAATTGCTTTACATTCTTGAAAAAAGGAGCTCATTTACAAACAAAAAACCTGTATTACTTATCAAATTGTAAACTGTAACCCCAAGACAACCGTCTCGGGACCTTGTGATATTTTTGCTCAATCCACACGAAAACGTCTTACGTCAGATGGACGTAACCCTTTACATGCTTGTCCCTGCAATTAAATGCTGCTTACTACTTTTTACACTTAACTACTTTCATTCACAACACAACCATTCCCAGAAATGTTACTGAGGTGGGAAATTGGCGGTACAGATTTCCCGGAATATGGATCCCTGTTCCCATTCACACATGACCCCATGAAGGAAGTGTACCTGAACCTTTGAGGGATAGAGTGCATGTGTGAAAGGGGCTTTAGATTGCCTAGTTGATTATAAAGACAGTGACAGACAACTTGTCTGTGAAAGATGCATGCGTACACACACACACACACACACATACACACACACACACACACACACACACATACATACATCACTGGTAAAAAACACAAAATGGCTCCTGTGTAGAGAAAGATTAGAGGGGGAAAATGCGAAGAAAAAGATTGGTAATTGTATTACAACTCCCTGTGTGTGTGTGTGTGTGTGTAGATGTGTGTAGGTGTGTAGTAATAGAGTGTAAGTGAATATGCCTGTGGACAGCAATTACCTGCACGTGTGTAGCGAATGGGGGGAAGAAATATTTCAGAAACATTTGTGTTTCTGAAGTTAGTGGGAAAACATACATTACAGAGAAAGAGTTACAGCTACAGTTTACTTAGGCTATATCTTGCTCATCTTAGTTTGTCAATATTGTATAGGCTACCCTATATTGGCAGCCTAGTGGGGGTAAGCCCCATTTTCCTCAGTGGATCAACAAAGCTGTCACGAGGCTGTCAAATGCTTCAACCCATGAGCAGCCATCTCAGCAGGGCGCCTCGCACAAATAAGGATACCTTATTATTCTAAAGCACGTACTAATGGCTACCTTTAATTCTACGTGCATTAAACCAAGAAAAGCGGGCGCACCTTACATTTACACATAGCGGGATTTGCTCTGACCAACAGGCATCTGTCACAGCGGGATAATTTACATGACCCTGCATGACACACAGGTTGCTATCACACCGATTTCCCACACGCGCACAATAATTAGGCATAATGAAAATACTGAGGACTTGTCACATTTATATTTAATCATAGTTGCACATAGGGAATATAGCGTCCACGACTACATATCGGCGTGGACGCGCATGCACAATTACGCAACCGAGCGTCGTATGTCTTCCCTATAATGGGCCCAATCACTACATTCTGTCTAATGATCCTGTGGTACAATCTTTAAGCTTGTCAAACACACACCCCTACCCGTGTTTCACCGCCGATCCACGGCCCTGATAGCCGACAGCCCATCGTCACGGTGGCAGATGAACGACGTCTCCGGTGGCTTCCTCCGTTGCTTTGACGAAGGAGAATTTTAAAAAATCCGTGGAGAGCAGCGGACAGATATCCAGTACTTGCATATAGGCTATAGGTTCTGTCTGTGTACCGCTATGTTTGTATCGTGGCACAGTGGATTCCGTTAGTCCGTTTCTCCAGTCCGTTTACACCTCACTTGCTGACACCCTCCTCTTTCCTTACAGATTCTCTCTCTCCCTCTCTCTCTTTCTCTCTCTCTGCCCCTCTCTCTCTCTGTCTCTCTCTCTCTCTCTCTCTCTCTCTCTCTCTCTCTCTCTCTCTCTCTCTCTCAGGCTATTTTGCTTTT
>JAOEHI010034024.1:0-23680 GCA_025447815.1 Percopsis transmontana | reverse complement strand
CCCACCCCCCCCCCCCCCCCCCCCCCCCCCCCCCCCCCCCCCCCCCCCCCCCCCCCCCCCCCCCCCGCCCCCCCCCCTCTCAACACGATCTCTCTTTACGTACCCTACATTAATGATGACTTACAGACGCACACGCGCAGCGAATTTGCTTGAAAATGCTGTGTTTCTCAAGCCCTGCTTCCAGTGTGCCAAGATATCTGTTTGGACAGGCAACCCCCATTATCCACATATGGAAGGACTCTACTGTGTGTGTGTGTGTGTGTGTGTGTGTGTGTGTCTTTAGTCTGGTGAACCAGGTGGTGAATAATAGAGGTGAACGTGAGTGCAGTGGGGTTTGCCTCAAACCACAGAGATCGCTTATGACAGGGAACATTAGCACTACATCTATTACAGTACGGTAACATTGTACACTGCCCAGGTTAACATGAATAATTCCCCCGGTGTACGGCCGTGTGTGTGTGTGCAGACCCATACGTGCCTGTGATGAAGTGTGTGAGCCAAAAGGAGGAGTAACAAAAGAGACACAAGCTTCCATTCATAATGTTGATGTATTTGTTTGTGACTATATAGGCAGATTGCGTTTGCTAATGTTCTGCATCTGCCATAACAACACACACTAGCCAAGAGGAAAAAGGATGTTTGGATGTTGTGTATGCGAGTGTGTGTGTGAGATAGCTGTAATAAGTGGAGGGATGCGACTGACAGAATCATTTCTCCGGGCCCTAAAAATAATCCCCACAGACGAGGTTCAGGTTTGTCGGGTCTGACAGCTGTCACCGGGCCGGGCCACGTTCATTGGCTGCTGCTGACCGCAGCCTCGGACGAACCGTCAACTGGACAGAGGGGGGGGGTGCGGGATGGGAAGAGGGGGAGGTTGAGTTAGAGAGAGGTACAGACTGTCTAGGTAAATATTGTCTACTGTCTGGCTCCTTCCTATGGTGTAGGGAAGACAGACAAAGCAATCACGAATATGTAAGCTGGAAAAAAAAATAGATACAGTATATAGATATAAAAGATATACTGTGGAGTGGCTTTACTTCTTTATCAATCTGTGATTTCTTAAATATTCTAAAACCTCCTGTTTAGGGCAGGGTATTTACATATGTAGTATACATAATATCGGAACAGAATTGGCTCTGCCCTTTTATTCATCATAAATATTGGCGCCATGAAATCCTTAATTTGAGAGGGACTACTTTCGGCGGGGTGTTGTTGCGTGATTGGACAAAATAGGCTACATGTGCACGTGCCCCATAGTCGCACATTCACACCGCCAGCGACAAACTGTCGTTCATGTCGCCGGGCGACAATGGGCGACAGTGAGCCATCTTTTCATCACACTGCCCAATTGGCCGGTAAATACACACCGCCCCTTAAACCGACTTCGGCTGTACCCATTGCGTGTTTTACAGTGTCAATGCTGCAACACCCACAGAGCTGACACTGATATGTATTCTGTTGGGGTGCCAGGTGGTCTCACACCTCCCTGGAGCCCCCGTCCTGCTTTATATATTCACCAGCCTCAACCACACATTCCAGCCGCCGTGTTCTGAATTAATTTTGGCGAGGGGGGGGGGGGGAACTCAAATTGATTGGATCTCTTCATCTGTTCTCCGGTGTCATCGAGTTGCATCAAAACAATGGGGAAGTTTCAGTGTGCGACGTTTCGCATGTATTATTTAATAGGGATGCACAAGCGAGGCTTCTCTTTCCGAGAGACACTGACCCCGTGTTCCACATACCACCCGATCCTAGGCTGCGAGTTCTGCTGTTTCCTTGTGTCTCCCCCTGCTGTGCACCCATACTGACAGAGCGAGGAAGTGTTTTCTTTGTTTTCACTTTGGCAATCTTTCAAGGTCCTTTCCATTACCCAGAGGGCTTGGCAGCTGTGCATTTACTTTGTGGTTTGCAACCGAAACATCCCCCCCCCACAAAGGTGTGAGACAGAAACAGATCTATTCACAATGCGATACAAATGACAATACGTAGTGTAAGTGTTAAGTGAGAGCCTTAAGTGAGAGAATGTTGTTTTTCTCTGAGGTTGGTTTCCATTGGAATTGGGAATTGAGTCTTCCTAGATGTGGGCAGGACTTCAATAGAAAGACGAGGATTATTGTGAAAGCATCGCTTTGAAGCAATGCCCTGGAATACTAGTGCACCGTTCCAGGCGTTTTCATAAACTCTGCTCCCTTAAAAATGTGTTCGCTTCCAGAGGCACCAAACGTAGCTTTAGTCAATATTGAAGTTTATGCTTGGTTGAACACCACATTAGGATGTGCTGGGATCTTTTTCTCTTTCAGGCCTACCTGGTAGAATGATGCTGTCTTCTGTCTCTCTTGATGATCTTACTAGAATTGCTAATAGTGGTGGAAGCCTTCGATGGCAGCATGCTGAATTTGTTGTGTGTGAAGGTGTATTCAAGACTGACGGAGGCCATTTTGTGCTACACCCATGTCCCTATTGTGACGGTTACTTGTGACGGGTTTGGGTTAGATGAGACAAGACAGCATTTTAAGAATCCTAGACCACTTGGTGCATTTAGAATCAATTAAATGTGCTGTGTAATACCAACAAATATCACTAATTTCCTTTATAAGGACAATTTGTATGGTTCCTTTGAGCAAATCACCGTTGCCAACTAGGTCTCCAAGGTAGCCACTGGCTCAATTATGCATGTAGGAATAACAGGCTATTTGAGCTCATTATCTCTTTTAGAAAATTTTGTTTTGTCTCTTATGAAAGTGGAAGAGGATCCAGCGCTGAAGGGGAGAGCATTGTGTTTGGTTGTCATGTGTTTGTGTGGGAAGGCATTTCTTTTTCATTAATTAATCACTTCTGACGCACTTCTGTTAATGTTCTGCCTTTTAATTTGCCGTCACTCTCAATACTTCACCGTGAGCTATAATAACCAGCCGTACTAAATCTCATTGTAAACACGCTCCGTTTGTGTGTGTGTGTGTGTGTGTGTGTGTGTGTGTGTGTGTGTGTATACCACACATGCACAGCCCATCGGGAGGACCGGGACAATTCCTGGTGGCCTGAGGGTCATTCTGACATGCAGTGAACAGTCAACAGCCCGGCGATAATATAACAAGCAGAAATTAGTTGACGGACCTCTCAGAATTCACGCATCGGGCCCCAGTCTCACTCTCGCCACGGTGTCAAATTGACGGCTTCACATCTCGCGGGGACGCACAAACTGTAGCAGCCAAGCTGTCTACCTGCTTCTCCACTGATAACATTTACGACAAGTTGCCTGGCGAAATGGAAGGTCGTCGTGGTCAGAAGAAGAAGGTGGAGCAACGAGGGAGAGACGCAAATGGTGCAAAATAAGTGACATGTTGTAAATTGTAAATGTTCGCGAGTGACTAAGGGACCAGGTCAGTCAAGAACACTAGCTAAACCAGACACACATATCCAGCATCGCTAAGTAGCTAATATCAGTGTGGCACAACGGCCCGCAGTCTACACAGTTTGCACGCCTTACGTATTCATGGAGGAATTAAATCATAGCAATGAGTGTAACATAGCAATCATTCATATGACATTGAAGGCAATACTGCATATGTTTATTTTTCTCCTGTTTGCTTTATGGACAGAGTGAGTGAACACTGTAATCTAAAACTTTTATTTTTACAAAATTTCAGTGAATGTGCTTTTTTTGTGTGTGAACTTTTTGATATGCTTGAATATACAGATAGTCATTGGAACATTTCAGCTAACTGTGCATCTCTCTTTTAAAAAAAAACGTAGACTAGTGTAATTGTTTTGTGTTTCTAGCTTTTGAGGGTTTTTGAGGGTTCACCCATAGCCATGGCGTAGCTTGATAACTCAGTATTCAGATAGACTATTTTGTAATCTGGATAACTTCCTCCCAGATGAACATAGTGGCCAAATTTATAACTAGTCTGGTACCTGTTGCATCAACAAATAGGGTTACCCTACAAAAATAGCAGCCTGGTGGTTTGCGAAACAAATTCCCGGCCTGAATTATTGTTTCAATCGCCCCTGGTATACCTATATTAACCAAATTCTCAACAAACATTACACCATTGTCATGGCTGAATGCATTTCCTAATGCGTGAACGTGAACACACTCAAAGACTGGAGGTGTGAATTAGGTCTTCAGTTGCTCAATGATGTGCAAGGGTATTTTTAGTTCTCTTTCACTCCACAGGTTTTGATTTCTGCCGCTAGCATTGTGTACAGTACGTTAGCCCTCGTACACACAAGGACGCAGACAAACTCATTCACTGTAGTGGGTCTCAATGCCAGAATGTGAAAGACATGCCAGAGCAGTGAGGTATTCCAGTAATTCATCCCATATGCAGGCTGAATACAAACTGGCTGTTATCAATCACACACTGTTTTGGATGCTGGACAGATTTGCTGATTTTGGGCTCACTGGTTGCCCAAGAGTGATTCTTTTTATTTTTTATGAGGGGAGTATTAGTTGTTTGTGTTTATTAGTTTGCTGTACCTAAATAATATGACAACCATATTCACCATTCAAATGTATTTCTCCGGAAGGAAAATTCGAATTCAAAACAGCTGTGACTAATAGACATGGACACGGCAATATTTCAAACTTTGATCACATCCACTAGAACAATAGTTTTTTTTGACCCATGGCCCCTAAAACCAAACCATTTTTTTTGTAGCTTTAAAGCTACGATTCACACTTTACCATTTTGTGTACCAGTTAGTCAGCTGTCACTTCTTATACTTCAGCATGAAACTGGCATTAACTTGCCATCATCCAGAAATGACACGATTTTATGAAGAAAGGGATTTGGAGTGAACACACCCCTTATGTGTGTTCTCTGTACGGAGCGTAGATCTTTTAGAATGAAGAGCAGGCATCTGGGCACCCGTGGGGCTTGTTCTTAGTGGTCTTCTGACCTACGGCACCACTACGAGGTGACCGTCTCTTGTCCACCTTCCCTGTGGGAGGATTTTACAGTTCCTCCACTGGTCATGGTCGCTGTAAAGAAAAGACCTGGAGGACAAGCGAAGATCTCTTTAAATTCAAGGGAGCACCACGCCTACAGGGCCTTCTTAACACATGGAGAGCTTTAACCAATTACAATTACTGCCCCCCACAAATCTAAAACCAAAAGACATGTGTGCAAATGATCATAGCTCATTTTAATATTTCTCATTGCCCAACAGAGCCTAATTATTTCTCATTACGCTCCATACAGTACTAACAGGACTTTTTTCTTCTTCATATTATTGGATGTCTGCTTGTGAGGCAATTTGTGATTTATAAACCAAAGTGTCTGTAATTAAATAAGGTGAGCACACAATTACGACCCACTTATGCCTTCCGACAGCGCTGCCTTGTCCTTCAGTCTAAAAAGCTGCCAGTTTCCCTTCCCCTACATTTCAAAGGAGACACCTATTGAGGCCAGGTGATGCTATTATCCACACTCGCAGACAACAAGAAAGCAATCCTATTATCACACAAGCCACTGATTGAGCGCAATAAAATACAATTATAATGTGAATTAGACTCTGTAATAAGCATGGCTTTTGTTTCCATGGCAGCTGAGGGCCAGTGTGCATCCAGCAACAACTAGATAATTATTTTGTCCAGAGGTGCCCATACCCGCTAACAGCTAAAACATAATGTGGGCCATACCGCGACAGAATGGCTGTTTTGTTATAAACAAGACAGTGTTTGTAATGGTAAACAAACGTGACCGCTCGAGTTTCAAGGCTTCAAACATTTTAATCTTTCTCCCGGATACTGTTTTCTACTGGACTGAAATGAGTCTAGTCCTTATAGCCATCAGTGATATGTATTTTGTAAGTATGCGATATTAGTAAATATAGTATTTTCTTTTACGTATTCATGTACTGCGCACATTGTAAACTGCACAGCCATTATTTCCCCCCCATTAGCGCTTGTTAATGCATTTCTGCAATAACCTGGCGCTTGTCTTGTGATGGAGTTAATGTGTGGAACCAGAAGTGTGTGTGTCTGTGTCTGTGTGTGTGTGTGTGTGTGTGTGTGTGCGTGCATTCATATAAGCACCTGTCTGAGTGTGTGTTCCGCCTGAGGGCATTAGAGTGAACCTAGACCCCAGGTGCACTCTGGGAGTTACTGGGGGAGCATTTTTGGGGGCGGGGCGTGTGGCTTCATAGGGCTTTGTGCTAAACGATGGACTACTGGACATCTCAAAAGGTTCTGGTCCAAACGGTGATCCTGTTTCTGTCTGATTCTGAAGAATATAGTATTCCTGCTGTTGTTTCCGTTCCAAACCTGTGGTTGGTCTCAATCACATGAAATGCCCCCCTAACATAGCATAATAGAACACAGTTGACAGACAAGAGGCAACAACACCCCCCCACCCCCCTTCCTTCTAAAACTAATTTCCAGAATGTACGCTTTACACCAGGACAGCCCTCCCGGCTGGATTATTGTCATATTCCTATTATAATACTGGAATATGAGCGCATATGTAGCCGGTGACAGAAAGAAGAGCTGTGTGCATCGCAGCTTCATGAGTTATGAGGTTTCGAGTCCAAGAACAAGTTGTCTCGAGCAAAAAACTGCTGGCATTCTAACCCTTGCCTTGACAAATAACGGCACAGAAAAAACATACTGTACAACTTCCTGTCTGTCCCACCTATCCTATTCATTTTCACAATACCATTTGCATTTGTTAATGTGCCAAATGCTGTTTGGCCTCATTGACTCCTACCATTATTGCTAACAAATTCCAAACATATGATTATGAACTCCATTTCTAATACAATTACTTCATCATAATTCTAATACCATTAGCCCAAATTTCATTACCAAAACACCAGCGGAATTGCGTTTTGGACACAACACAGGAACTCTCCGTTTGATATATTTGTTGAGAAACTGACCTTTCCAGCAATGTGTTTTTTGAGAGTTTTAGGTTTCTTTTTTTAGTCAGAAGTTGTTTTGCTTTTGGAGAGAACGCTGGAGGATCCAGGAAATAACGCGTGGAGGAGTGAAAGGGCTTCATTGAGCTGCGAGGAACCGCCTGCGACACCGGGCCAGCACGCCACTCCTAAATGTCCCTTTACTTCTCCTGCGAGGGAATCTACATCTCCCGGGCCTGCCGTCAGAGGGGAGGCTGTGCGGACGGGAGGGAAGCGAGCAGTGCTGCGAAGTTGTTCGACTTGTGGTGGACTGAACCTTAATAAGCAACACCAAATGTGAGGGCAGTGTGTCCGTAGGAGAGGGAGAGAGAGGTCTTAATGTTCCATCATCGTTCCTCCCTTATCTGCACTCTCCTTGGGATGGGTTCATTTTAGTTCTGCGTGGTCGGGTCTGTCTCTCAATATTTCATACACACACCACACACTCTAAGGTGACCCCACTGTGAGGACTCTTCTCCACATATTTGACCCTTTTTATTCAGGAATGTTGGACGGAGGCTTTGCATTCTCTAGCTCTAAGGGATATGTGTGTGTTTTTACCAAACGAACAAGAATCTGCCCCCGGAGGAGATCTCCCGTCAGCAATAGCTGGTTCTTAGTCAGGAAGGTCAAACCTGAGGTTAAAAAGTCACCCAGGTTACATTAATAACCACTTATCTTATTGTGTAATCAAATCTTTGGTCTCCTAAATCTGCCATTTATTTGACCATCCACAGTATGTCTGTGATTTCCAAATGTTTGAGCCATGACCTCCTTTAAAAAACATGTTCAGCTTGAAAACTATGAACGACTTAATAGCATAGAAAAATAACTAAACCATTGGAAAATGTATGAACATTTGTTTAAAAACAAAACAAAAAAAATAGAATGGAATTACCTGTTTAGTTGATTGATGAAATCTGAATCCCACACCTCGGTTCTGAGTGGCTTGCATTCCTCTCTACTCCTCCTCTTACAGCTCTCATGGCTCACACTTTTCTTTACCCCTGCATAACACAATTGAGGTGTATACCTTTTAAACTTCCTGAAAATACATTTAAACCTAATTTGGACTGTTGTTAATCAAAGAACTGCTCGCGCACACACACACACACACACAATAAGATAGTGTAGACATGTGTTATTAATACTTTAGTATACATAATCCTTAGTAAGGATAATGCGCATTTAGTTTAGCTTGTTCATGTGCAAACATCAGTTACATCTCTCAAAGAAAATTACATTCCTGGTGTTTATGACAGTGAGGAATCTGCAGTCCCTCTGCAACACTATTTCACTTTATTTCATTCCCTTTTTTATTGTTATTCCTCCTGTCTTCTCCTGTATTTTAGTCCCAGGTATTTTCATCTGATGGCTATCTCATATGAAACGCATGGCTGTCTTGATTTTTATTCCAAACAATATATTCCTTTTTCTTTTCCTTTTCTTTTTTCGCAGAGCACGACTTAGATTTAACGTCCTCGCGATAGAGAATCCATTTCTATTTCTTTCAGTAAAACATGATGGATCTGGGCTGCTGTGCCACAGAAGCTCTAGGGAGCTGCTGGCTAGCTGCCTTCATGGCCGTGATTGAAAGCACACGTCTTAAATCCTGGCACCTCTCGTCACCCCCGGATAAGACAACGGGCTTAGCTGTCTCTCCCTGTTTTTGTCTGCCAGGTAGCAGAGGGGGCACGGACTGTCTTTCCTTCTCTCTCTCTCTCTCTCTCTCTTTCTTTATCTGGCCCCACGACCCAAGTATTCCACCGGGGGGCCCCAATTCTCAGGCATCTTAGGCCAGCGCCCTAACTGTACCTTCGCCGTGTGACGCAGTGTTGAAGCGAAGTTTGCGTGGTGAGGAAAGACGATAGCCCCCCCACCGCCCTCCCCTGCGCTCCCGTTTCACGGTGCTCCCGTCTGTGTTGGCAGCACACTGGGCTGAACAGGAACATCCTGGGCTTGTTCTCGCTGTGATAAATACGTGGAACACTACGTATCCCCAAGGGCCACTCGCAGCCATTCAGGAGCTAGCAGCTGCTATTGTACACCGAGTATATAAACTTTCTTGTGAACGGTGGCACGACCTCAGCTTGTATAAACACAGGACAGGTTCACGCAGTAGATGCCGCAGCAGTACATTGTTTACATTATTAATTTTATTTTTGTGTTTCATCAAATTAATTTGTAAAACAGTACTATAAATGCTAATAAAACATTTTAATTCGCTACGAATATGTTAAGATGGGCCCTAGATAGCCCCGAGAGCACAAAGGCTTGGTCCTGACTTTATTATCGGCTTTAACCAAAGTTATACATGCAAGTATCCGTGCCCCTGTGAGGATGCCCTCAGTTTCCTGCCTGGAAAACAAGGAGCTGGTATCAGGCACACTTAATGTAGCCCAAGACGCCTTGCTTAGCCACACCCCCAAGGGCATTCAGCAGTAGTAGACATTAAGCCTAAACTTGATTTAAGATTACTAGGGCCGGTAAAACTCGTGCCAGCTGCCGCGGTCGTGGGAGAGGCTCAAGTCGATAAGCACCGGGGTAAAGGGTGGCTAAGGGAGTTAAACTATAGAGCCGAACACCCTCTAAGCCGTTCTACGCACCCGAGGACCTGTAACCAGTAGTTACAGGTGTAACTATTGTTTTCCTCAGTTACTCGGACAGTGTCTTGGCGGAGTATTCCGCACTTCCAAGAACACGCTGGGAAAAAAAACATGTGCAGGGAGTAAATGTAGTTCTGCATCTGATGTTGGGCGTTTGGGTGTGTGTGGATACCGGGCGCTGCCCGCTGCGTTTTCCCCCCAGGGATGGGAGGGGGGACAGGAAAGTGACAAAAACACATTGGAGGGAGGGAACAGGGGGATGACAGACGGGCGTCAGAAAAGGGAAAGGACGTGAGAGCATGGGAAGCAAATTGACTCTGTGCTCCGTTTACCCTTTGGGGCGGTTTCTCACACTTAACCCGAGGTTCAGAGGCTAACTAACGCGGCGCGCGTGCTCTAAAGCCCGGCGTATTCTCAACAGCCCTCTTCCTCCATTGACGAAAATAGTTTAGAGAGAGAGAGAGAGAGTGCGGATGGTTAGAGGTGTATTTGTGGGGCGGGAGGGCGTTTGATATGTTAATGAAATCAGCGAATTGGATCAATTTTCATGAAAGTTTAATAAAGCCGCACGAACTGCGAGTCAATATTAGCAGGCTGTGGGAGCAGGGAGAAGATTGGAATAGATAGAGCTAATGTAGAAGGGGAGTCTTTCTCTCTCTCTCCTCAAATTTACACTAGAATGTAATGCTCCACAATTTAGTTGCACTAAATAAAACCAGTTTAGGCTTTTGTTTGTTTATTTTTGTGCCAAATCCCCGAGTAGGGAACGGTGGGTCAATTTACCCGATGCAATATGTATTAGTAATAAAATGAAAACGCACAACTTAACTTATGGTGGTTCAGCTAGAGGTCGCAGTATGAGGTGTTGGTTTGCAGTGCATTGTGGGCCGCGTCTTGTCTGTCTCGTGCGATAAGCTCTGGTTTCCTCTCCGCTCTCCTCACTATCTGACTGTCTGATCTCCATGTCGCAGACCCAGGCACAGTTTCACCTGAAAACAGTGTTCCGTTTGGCCCGGTACAGTCTTTTGTGTTTCTTTTGTATCTCCGTTGACTGAGAAGTGTTGGCCTCAAAGCCAAAATTTGTGATGCTTTGCTTGTATTGTAGTTAAATAAGTCCCTGGATGTTACAGCCGTAATTGTACAAATCCTTTCCCTTTTATGCACTGACACACAAAGAGACACACTCTTGCTCTCTCTCACACACACACACGTATGAAGGGACACAACCTAGAGGTAATGTTCTGGCCTATCAGGATCAGAGAACGGACGTTGTGTTATGGCAGGTGATATTTGTTTACTCTACATTGGATTCAACTTTTTTATTTATTTTTAGAATTCCTTTGGAAATGCCTCAGCTCGTAAGGCTCTGAGGGACTTTAATTAAGGTCCTAAGATCTAGTATGTTTTCAAACATATTGTTTTGGGCAGGGCATTTCCATAATGTAAACATAGATAACATAATGTAGATACCTTAATGTTTCATGAAAAGACACACACACACAGAGGGAGGAGAGAGAGAATGCAGGATTAAAAGGGTGAGATAATTTTCGCTTGAGATTTAGGGCAGAAAGCAGCAGGTGAGATTATATAATATTCAATTGTTTTATTATGCATTATGATGCACCCTTTGATTTAAAATTGTAAAATGATTTTTGGTCACTATGCATTTGCGTCATTTGCATCAGATATTTATGTTGTGTAAAGTTTGTTTATTTATGATTTATTTTGTGTCAATGTGTGGAACTAGTTTCAGCGAGACTCAACTATTATATCTTTAAGGTCTCGATTATTTCTTCGGTTATGTGATTACATTAGACATTAAAATGGCAGTAAAACTAAATAATAAGGCAGACAATCTAAAATTGACTTTTTGGTCATAATACCATAATATTAGTCCTGTGATTTACACAATATTCTGTGTTAGATTGTGATGAATGATGAAACCAATAGTGGTAAATATAGAACGATAACAGAATGAGCACACTGGAGCAGAGCATGAGAATGGGTCCTATAAGAGAGATGTGTGGGGGAAGGGAGAGAGCGAAGGCGATGGACAGCATGGAAAGAGACAGAAGGAGAGAAATATGGAAAGAGAGATAGAGGGAGTGGACTCACACTTTTGGACCCCACCTTACATAGATCACTTTTGAAAATAATGTTATTTATTACCTCAGCGTGTGTGTGTGTGTGTCTGTGTGTGTCTGTCCATTATTGCGAGTGGCGACAGGCCTGTGAATCTAGGACAGACCCCAGAAATGATGATAACATGGTGAAAAGTGTAGACAGAGTGCCTCTGTGGCCCGATGGCAACATCGCTCTGAGAGAGCCGCTCCATATTCACCCAACTGACGGCTAATGGCTGAAAATAATTACTAGCTTGGGAGTAAAATATGGACTGGTGAACATCTGGGTACCGGCGCGGATACATACACGTAGGAACGCTCCTGCGGTGTGGGAATGACAGCTTTACAGGCTTCTTAATAACTTCTATACTTCTATACTCTTTCCGTGTGTGAACATAAAATAGGCACACGTACACATTCTGTATAAGGTACACCCAGTGGTTGCTTTTGCAGTCTAATTGGAGCCTGTGCCAGCCACCATTGGTTTGAGAGAGAGAGAAAGAGAGAGAGAGAGAGAGAATTAGCCTGGCCTAGTTTAGATGGGAGAGCAGCTCTCTGACTGCCAGCACCTGAGTAGAGTAGCTTCCACAGGTCTGTCCCGCTGGGCACAGCTGGTGGCACAAAGGCCTGTTGGCGTGTGAGCAGATAGATGTGAGCTCCAGGGGATCCTAATGGAATATTTATAGGTGTTGTGAAGACGATACTCATGTCCTGTTACCAGGGGGAAAAAAGGCGTCCGAAAGGAATTTTAAGAAGAAGTCACGCAGCGTTAATGGAAACGGGCACCAGGTCTGGCAAGAACATTACAGCTTGGTCACTGATAGTATCAGTCCGCCTACCACCGTATATACTGTACCCCTATCTGTTGGTGGAAGTACTACAGGGGGCATGGGAAAATGCATTGAAGTCATATGATGACATGACAAATCTCATCTCATTATGTAATGAAATCAGCTATACTACTACTATAGCCCTATAAATATTAATTATTAACATATTAATGAATACATTAAAATTGTGTGCTCCTGGAGCAGTCGAAGGTACAAATTGTCTAACCATGTATTTATTTAAATTGCTGTCTATCAAGTCTTGAACTGTTCTTCTAAAGTTATATTTGGTCTTACTTGAATAATTGAAAGGGGGTACAGGATGCAAAAAAAAGTTTCAGTTTGTTATTTGGTTGGATATAACAACAAACCACTTGTAGTGTAACTACTGGAACAGAAAAGTTGTGTTTTATGGTAAATAACATCATTGGAAGGATTATAGGATTATAATTTCATATTCTTGATTATTCTCATGTTGAGTCATTATTACCTGAAAACGCTGATGGAAGGTACAGGTGAGTTGAGTCATGTTATGGACCTGTACACTGTAGCCCTGTAAGACCCACTGTAGCCCTGTAAGACCCACTGTAAGCCCTGTAAGCCCCTGTAAGACCCATTGTTACAACGTCACGTTTACCTCTCCAAAAAACACATTTGCAAATGTATTTAATTTTTAAAGACCACATTTACATAGCCAATGGGTCCTATTGGCTCGCCCCACAACGCCATTGGATAGTAAATGTGTATATGGGTCTGGCCTTGTTTCATTCGACTGGGTCTCACAAGGGTAGAATCCCATCACAGACATTTTCATTTTAGAAAATATTGTCTCAAAGACTAGCATCTGGAATCTTGTTGTGGAGCAAAAGGAAAAACATCAGCCTCCAAAATGCCACTGAACAAAGAGCTGTTTCTGTGCAACACTCCTGGCTCTGCCTACTGTGTGCGTGTGCGTGTGCGTGTGTGTGTGTTGAGTGTGTGTGTTGAGTGTGGCTCTCCCTGGCACAGACAGTGTACATAAATCAAATTGAAGTATTGAGCTTAGGCTTAATGAGGGACTGTGTTGAACTGACTGTGTCAGGTTTTCCTTGCAAGCGTTCAATGTGGGTCAGTGAGACCGCAGTGTGAGCGCCCACGCTCCGAGGCACTCGCTATTCACACACCAGTACGCACACACTGGATTCACACACACACGCACACACCTGGATACACACACACACTCGCACACACCTGGATACACACACACGCACACACCTGGATATACACACGCACACACCTGGATACACACACACCCCTGGATACACACACGCACACACCTGGATACACACACCTGGATACACACCTGGATACACACACACTCGTGCACACCTGGAGATTCACGCACACACTTCCAACAGCTCTCCTGAGCTACTTTGCTGGTCCTGACACCTCCGCTGGCTCTCCTGCAGTGACGGCAGCTTGTGACAGGCGGTGAGATGACACAGGGGCAGGTGAATGTGTTAGCGACCCAACAGAAGCAGTTGTCATATTTGCCATTGAACTTGTGTGTGTGTGTGCAGTGACTGTACAGAAGTGACATTTCAACCATTAATTGTAACTGACTGAACTGGGATGTTTAATTTTCAATGTTTCATAGATTATCAGAAAGGAGTAGCTTCTGTTTGTTTTTAAACCTACATTTTAAAAGGGAAAAAAATGGTTAGCTTCAGTCTTAAACTTCGATTTGTTTTAACTTTTGCACATGCAAAATGCTGGGAGGTTTATAAAATCCATGTGAATTCAGTTTTCTGTCTGATCGATCTGAATGGGGGGTGCAATCGCAAATTTTTTCATCCCACTTTTTCCCCCATTGAAATGAATGGGGAATCGCTTTGGAGAACTTGGTACACCTTCGGGTTTCTGACTGGCACGTTTCAAAAACCTCCAATATTCCTGCTGCCAATGCTCCCACGGAGCCATTCTAACCTAGCATTGCTCATCTACACCTAACATTTCAATCGACCTTGTGGATACTCATCTGCTGTCATTTTTAAATAAATAAAGAAACCACCCACACTGTGGATTATTCACAGCCTACATATTTTGTTTGTGCTGATTCAAGAGATGACAAGCTAACTCTGAAAGAAAATTAGCTTTCTTGCAAGCTAAGTTATCTTTCAATAGCTTTGTTGCAACGATTAGCCTATTCTTCCATAGGTTGATGCGTTCACGTCCATGTTGCTTGCATAGAGTAAGGAAAATTAGGGTCTTCTAATGCTGCAACGCAATCACACTTTTCTGGAAAAAGCATCTCTAGTTTACTATCGCATTGTTAACACGAAATCAATAGTGTTTCCAGACAGCAAACCTAAATGTTTTAAATGCGACTTCTCTTGCTGTCATATTTTTATATTGTTTCAAACTATTTCGGTGTTGTCAATATATGATTTAGTATTTGGGCAGTATATCGATTAGGGGTTGTTTGTAGAATAGGCTATAAGTAATATTTTACAAAAAAATTAAAAATTAATGTACTCCTACCCCTTTACTGAGAATGTAGCTGATGCAATGGAGTTGATTGGGGATCAAAATAAAAAATAATAATCTATCAACTCATATGTTGTTGTTAGATTATTTTTAACAGCATTTCAGGCTGTGAGTCATTCATACGCTAATTATAATCTTTGGCTGAAATATTCCCTTCAAACTTTTTGAGTTGTTTTGTGTTGGCAGGCTAGTGACTGCAGTAATCACTGGCACTTTTCTGGTTCTCGTTTCTGTACCCAACCGAATCATGTTTTTTTTTTGGGGGGGGGGGAATAATTTCCCCTATATCTCTACCTGTGTGTGTCTCTGTCTGTCCTCAGCTCCTGGGTCTGTCCTCGGGGCCCCTGGCATTACACCGCATTACAGTATGTAGAGTTTGTTCCTGACCACAGTTCACACTCTAGGGACAGGCAAATGGACCAAGGCAATATGATGTCCAATACCCCTGGTATTTACCTGACATTTGCTGTCGTAATTATCATACAAAGCCCCTTCTCATATCTCTCTTGCTCATCTCTCTTACTCGCTTGCTGTCGCTATCCGTACATCAGTGCATCATGTATCGTAGCAGTTTCTCAGGCTCTTTTTCAGGAAAATCGGTTTCTCACGGTCTCCTGACAGTGTGCTTCTGTGACAGTTTTTTGTGGAAGATGGAACATAAATGAACTTTCTTCTACAATGCTCTAAAAGTACTTTTTTTTTTCTACAACAGAAGTGTTTCCTTTCTCTGACAACAGCTAGCAGATTGCACAGTGTTTTTCGCTAATACTACACAGTGCATTCCTCCCAAATAGAACAGTCGCATTTCATTCCATTCGACATAATAGGAGTGTTGCTGAGCAATTATAATTTCCACGAAATGCATTAGGGCAATTTACTCTTGAGAGGGAGAATTTGCGTTGCATTTGATAAACAACTTCCCTGATATTTGTGTGTTAATTCGCAAGGGCACATTTTAGAAGAACTTTTTAAGTGCTTTTCAGGTTGTCCACTGACCTTGGCTGTCATCGGGGGTGTTTCCACACTGAAAGAATGGATACGTTGATCTTACAGCCTCAAACCACAGTAGCACTCAGGACTGAGTGCTCTCTACGCTGTAATTGTGCTGGCCTGTGATTTTAGATGTGTGTGTGTCAACTGAGGGGATTTTAACAGTAAAAAAGTGATGGGAAAAACTGGAATAGTAACGTGTTTCATCAAACAACCATCTCAACAAGAATGAAAATATATCCACACACTTAACTTCATGTCTGTTGTTCCACCTTGTGGAATGTGTTTTTTTTTTTTATGAATAAAATATTTAAGACATTGTAGTATTTGCTATAGTAGAGCAATGCAGATTATACAGTTTGTACTGGAATACATAGGAAATAAACAGCTGGCTCCTGGTGGCGTGTGTGCGTCTGTGTGTTAATGTCTGTGCACGTGTTGTGCGCTTCACAGCTACTCCAATAGGAGGGATACAGTGGCAGCTTCAGGCAGAAGACAGAGCCCTGGGAAAGGCCTGTCTACAAAAAGACTCAAGGATCCCTTCAAGAACAACCACACTTCAAAGTGAGTCGCCTTTTATCCTGGGAGATAAATGGGCAGTTGTGGTGTTGGAATTGTCATTCCACACTCATACTTCAGGTCAAATATGTTTGCAGCAGTTTAATAATCAGCTAAAATATGTGCGCCAGAACGGGACCTCTTGACAGAACAACACCCAGGTCTAGTCCAAAAAGTTAATATATTTTAAATGAAACATTTTGATTCTGAAAACTACACTAAATACCTAGTTTCCGGTCCAAGAATGATGATTATTATATTTTGCCAGACATGAGCAGGAGGACTTTGATGTAGGGAAGCTACAGAGACATGAAAGACGGATAACTAACGCTTCAAAAGAGATGTCTGAGAAATCTTCTCCTAACACTACTCTCGCCCTCCCGTCATTACTCCCAGTCGTCACCTTGATCCTGCCTTTGTGTCTGTGATTAAACAGACTTTTAGGAGGGGGACAAGTGATAGGTCTGTCTTTCTGACTCACTGTACAGTATGAGTCGAGATCTCTGTCCGAGTTTTTGTGGGGTGTTTTTGGGAGAGGGGGGTGGGGGGTGGGGGTGGAGGTCTGTAGGACAGAGGCTAGCCAGTGAAGCAGAGATAGCCGCAGTCACTTTTGACACCTTAGAACATGTGGAAAACTCCAGAAGAGCTCGCCAGGTACGTGTGATGTAAAGGCCAACTTTTGGCCTTTAGCAGTACTAAAAAGAACCAATGGTTCAATACGACCCAATTTACCCTTAAAAGTACGATGTATCTTGAATTGCCCTAGTAGTTGCCCTTGTTGTGTTTGTGTTTTGGTTTGAAACTTCAGAGAGAGCATGCCCCTCTGACACCTGAGCGCTGAGTGGCTCACATACCTCACTTCTCCTCCCCCTGCTCACACCTTCTCTACCCCGCCCCGAGGGTGCTATAAAAAAATAGAACAGTGTATCTTTAATATCAATACAGCCTGTCTCATTCTGTCTACTGGTTATTGGAAAGAAACAGATCTTATTACTACCATGTGTGTTAATGCGTCCTGGATTTTAAAAAACAGTCCCAGCAAACCATTTTAGCTCAATAAATATAGTCTGTTAATTGGTTGGCCAGAACAATGTCCTATGTAGAACATTTAAAATGCCAGGCGAGTCAATGCACATGGTCATTATTGCTCGGAAACAGCCCGGGGTTTATACAGTACTGAAGCATTCTGAAAGTGTCACTTTAAATAAAGATGACCAAAAATCTCTGTAATTATTTGCCGCTATCTGGAATTTTTTTGACAGCTCTGCTGAGATAACGTACTGTTAAACTGCTGTGCAGTGCCCTTTCACTTAAACAGCTGCACTTTAGCGAAGTCCCACACTTCCTAAAGCCCTTGAAGAATGTTTGACAAGAGAGCAGGACGCAGTGAGACGAATGAATGAAGTGACCTACAATCAGTTTTACATGGCAGGCGGTTAATTTGGTAGATTTAGTAATTTCTCAGTAAACCACCTCAACATGTGAGCCTTTTTTTCTGTGCCTTTATGTATGTGCAGCAAGTCAAATCTGGAGTACCAGATGACCAGCAATTATTTATATAAGAGATGTTTCAGTGCCACTTGCAAATGTTTCTCATAAAGGTGTAATTAATTATGCCTTTCATAAGCACTACATAAATGTGCTATAAGACATCAGTGACTCATGCCTATTATCAGTGTGTGATATAAACACCAATGTCAAATCGGATCTAAACCTTTTATTTGCACCAAGTTATACTTACTAAGGCCCTTTTTAGTTTTTAAATAATGCGAATCCATTGGGCTGAAAAGCAAACCCAGAACAGCTTTTCTTCCCTCAACCCTTTAACCCTCTTAACAAACCCAAAAAATTTTTTTTCCAGATCATATTCATCATGTCTCTCTCTGCTTTTGTGTGTGTGTGTGTGTGTGTGTGTGTGTTTGTTTGTGCGCGCAGCACGTGTGCTCCGCGGGGTTCATATTTGTGTTTGTGTTTCTTTTTCTTCTGGTCCCCTGGGGTGCTTTCTGCCCGCTGGTCTTTACTTTATCAAGTTATTTAGGACCCCAGGAGCCTTTAAGTGCAAATAATGGCAAGGAAACTCCAACTCTCAACTGTGGAGTACAGCGTTTGTTGCTTTATCACGATGCAGGCTTTTTCAATTAGCCTGAAACATTAAAATGATCTTTCGAAACGAAAACAAAAACTTACGTTTTCCTTATAGCATTGAAGAGTAGAGTTACCATGACCAATTGTGATACATGTATGGAGTTATGTAATGCTTGATGTTTGAATGATCTAAACATGGCTAAACAACAGTAGGCTTCCACGGTGTTATTAAATAACATTTCTTTTCTTTGAACTGTTTCAACAAATTAAATGATGGTTATCAATCATTTTTCCATGATATATCAACTGATTGTTCTTTTCGAGAAACGTCAGCCATTTGTGTTATGTTTGCGACATTTACATGACATGACAGTTATGCTGTTAAATGGGATCAATCTCTGTACAACCCCCGTGGGTTTATTCCCATCTGGTTCAGGAGTTACCCTGCTTTGAATCTTCTATGAGTTAATGTGTCACTTTTTAACAGGCCAGTTGTAAAACACCTCAAAGCTATAATAAAGTTCTCTTCAATTATAGAATGGACACACAGAGACACACACACACACACACACACACACACATACCTAGGAATGCCAGGATAATTGCTATGCATTGCCACCGAGAGGCTGAGGTGATGCTAAAACACACAGAAGGACTATTTTCCAAAGCATTCAGTTGCAATGCTGTCATTTCCATACACTGGACTCTGCAGATGTATTCTCTCTGTGACAGGTGGGTTCCTCCCGCTTGGTGGACACGTGTAGCGTGTAGTATGTTGGCGTGGGCCGAACACACCTGTGTGCAGAGAAAGTCTTTGTTATATACTCCTATTTCAGTCCCTTTCACCAGACTTGCTTGGCTGTAAAGCACAGAGGCATGCTGCTTTATAGATGCTGGTTCCTATAAAAAATCCTCTTGATTCCGCCACCTGCCCCAGCCCTCAGGCTGCTATCTGCCACTCTTTGAAGCAAGGAAGAAAAAAAACACATCTCGCACTCTTGGAAAGTACCAAGAGTTTCCGATGCGGAGACGAACTTCTACATGCATGCACAATTAGACTTCTGAATACACGCACACACACACTCACTCTTAGATCAGGGAGGAAAGCTGGTCTCCTTTTGGTGACATTTGCTATTTAGAATCCTGAAAAAACTCCTGAATGACCTACGTCATTCAGGTATTTGCACTACTAACACTACTGCAACCCGCCATGTATAACTTGGCCTGCCGCAAAGAGGTTTTGAAGCCCAAAAAGGAGGATGTTTTAGGTGCTTTGCACTTTGCAAATATAGCTTTTGCCTCATCGATCAGGTGTCTTAACCACACAAACACTGTCAAGCTGAAACCGAATATAAAACCTACTGTATGCAACTTTTACCCCCAAAAATTTTTTACAGCATCTTTGCTTTATAAAAATCGTCTGACCAGAGGGTTGAAAAAACAGGTTCACAAATACTAGCCTTCTTTTTGCACCAGACAAACACTAAACCAGCTGATTTTATTGACTATTCCAATGCAGTAGAAGGGTTACGTTCATTAGAATCAGCTGGTTTATTACATGGTTAGAGCTAAGTGCTAAACCAATAATTTCTGGAGCTGGTATGAGACTTTGAGAACCACAGGATGTAACTGCGTGGAATTCGGTGCTGGTTGTAACATAACGTACGATATAGTTCATGAGCATTTCTAGCAGACAACATATCCTTCTGTTAACTTCTGAACTGGCTGTAAATCCTGTTCAGTTCTAAGCCTATGTTAGTCTTAGGCCTGTCTAGTGTTAAATGATGAAGGTTTTATCCTAATAATGGTTGATAATAGTATGTTGCAGTCATCTGTTGTTTTGAACAATGTATTCTTGGCCTAACGGACACTCTAATATTAGCCATTGCACACTAATATGCCATCTCTTCTAAGATTTAAATAAGATTAAATGATCACGCTGCCAAGGGTCTCTCCCTCACATGGGCTTGGAGGCTTCTAAGTGGAAGAAGTGAGTGCATGCCTGATCCAAATTTAAGAGGCATTGCAGGAGTCTTGACCGGATCATTGGATTCCTAAGTGATTCATTGTGTAATTGGATTTGAGCAATGCATGTGTATCTACAGTACAGTGTATGTGTCCTCTCCTCAATAACCCACTGTCGTCTTGTTCAATAACGGCAGGTCCAATCAGGTGGCAGTATGTCCTTGCAGCTGCTATGCGACGTCCCATACGGGTGTTCTGCATTAATAAGCAGGGCCGCTGCGGGCTGGATGTCCTATACATAATGGATGTGCGATATGCCCAAGAAGCCACATTACAGGTTTAAAGATCAACAAACCTGTCAGGCAGAGGAGGTTTAGTCAGATTAATAGAGGAGAGCAGAATTTTCCATCTTCTCTATTTGACAGGCCGGGCCCAGCGAAACAACCTTTTAATACCTCACCTCCTCGCATCGGACTTGCAAATCTAACATGGCTTGGCATGGCTGTCTGTGCGAATCTCTCCGACTCTTAT
The DNA here is from genome assembly GCA_025447815.1 of Percopsis transmontana. Lineage (NCBI taxonomy): Eukaryota > Metazoa > Chordata > Actinopteri > Percopsiformes > Percopsidae > Percopsis > Percopsis transmontana. The sequence goes on along the minus strand of JAOEHI010034024.1, from coordinate 2,569 downwards.
CTGACTTTCAAATGTAGGACGCTTTGGCAAGGCCCCAGAGCTTTGGCACATGGAGATGAGGCCAACTTATTAAAAACCGTTTACGATGTTTCTAGAAAAGTTACCGGCGCGGCTCCCCACTGTGTCAGTAGTAATTTATCAGCAAATGCAGCTTATTTATTTGCTATTTAGCAGCGGCTCTCTTCAAGCATGTAAGACGGATTGTTTGGGAGGAGAGGGGGAGGTGGGGAGCAATAAATAATTCACCTGTGTGCACCCTGCCTCTCTCAAGACAAATGCCAAATTATATTTTTAGACGGTTTCTCGACCCATTGAGTTTTTCGATAGCCAATCACCTTATGGAGATCCAGCTTTTGACATTCATGCATTAAGTGGGCTCTTCTGATTAATTCACACTTTCATTTAGGGCCGGGCTGCTTTAGATTACCAAGATGGCAGAGGGTCGCGGGATGGGGGGAGAACCGTGTAGCGCAGGATCCAAGGGTCCTGATGAGGTATTACCACTCCTGCTTTTAACGGGGAATTTTGATTGGAGTCAACCCCGATGGCCTATATAAATGTGTGTACGTTGTGTGTGCGGTGGGGCCAATGGTTTCAGACTTAACTTTTGTTATTTTCTTGTCGGAATCAGGCTTGTTTCCAGAGAATTCTCGAAGCCGGGATGGTTCCCAGAACAGCTTTCTCAGACTATGCCAACCCCGTTCCACTTCCTCCTCCACAGCATTTCTTTTGCTTTTCGTCATTTTGTTCACCCTCCAGCCTGTTCCGTTCCCACTCCTACTTCCTTTTATTTTCTGGCTTGTTTTGACATATTCCCCTCGTCACCTCTCTTTCTTTCTTTCCACTCCAGTAGTGGCTATGGAAGACTGAAGAAACATGGAGAGAGAGAGAGAGAGTGCTACTGCTGGTCTCTCTGTCAGTGCTTGTTGGTTAACTGGTCTTCGGGGACATTTCTGTCTCCCCCGTCTGGGAGTACGTGTCCTTGCTCTGTCACCCAGGGACCCCCCCCCCCCCCCTCTCCCCCGGTGGCTCAGGCTTGGCTAATGGGAGAGATTAACACACGTGCGGTAACACAGACAGAGATGTAGCGTTTCACAAGACGTCAAGATACAAAAATGGCATGATCCAGACTGCTGAGGCTGCCAAATGGGATTCATTTCGCCACACAGAAGAGCGATGGATGCCATATCATGTCATGCTTGATTAATAACTGTAGAAAAGCACTATACTTGATTTGATATGCTTTATTAATCCCCCCCAGGGAGGACCCAGAGACTTGCCGCTCTCGGGGCAGGAATGAGTTAACCGTCGCAGCCTCAAATAAGAGCTGCTAGTGTCGACAGTTGAATGTCTTGCTCAAGGACACGGTTGCATAATTGCCAACAGAGTCTAACCTCCTCACCTCCAGCCTACGCCATCAGATGGAATTATACATCCAATAATAAGTACTGACTCACATTGGCGTCAATTGTGTAACAGTCAGCATAAACAAAATGCGATGCGCGGAATCGGCAGATTTCAAGATATTTCTAGAATTCCAGATTTCACCGACAGTGCCATCGTGGCGACGTGAGGGAGTGGTGGAGGCCACTCTTGGAAAGTGTGCGCCAGGCGATTAAGGAAACGGGAGTTGATTTGTGCTGTTGTGTGTGTGTGTGTGTGTGTGTGTGTGTATGTGTTTGTTGGTGAGTTTGTCTGGATAGAAGCTTTTCTTTTTTTTTTTTATGTTCGCCTCAGCACAGCAGGTTGTTTCCATTTAACTTTGTATTTTCCCTTGCAGTTGTATTCATCTCTCTCTCTCTCTCTCTCTCTCTCTCTCTCTCTCTCTCTCTCTCTGCCTGGCTTAATGTGTGTTAGCGCACCTCTCCTGTGGCACCACCGCTGTGCCTCACCAGGAGAAGAGCCTTAATTGGAAGGAGTAATTAAACAGGCGGCTTATTTATTTATTTAGCCCGCTGGCGCTGTGTCAACTGGAATGAGTTCTCACCACAAAGTGAAGGGATGCCTGTTTCGATACTTATCGAAAAAAAATAGTGCTAGCTGGTGATTTCCTTTTTTTTATTTATTTATTTTCAAGGCTTCAGGAGCAGTATTTTAGACTCCATGGCACACGGAGCAGGCGTGCAGTTTTGATGCTATTGTTTCCCCCCCGGACGCCAGTCAGAAGCTGTATAATCTCTGCTCCCTTCCAGTCATATTCCTTCATTGCTCACATTGTTTTGATCTCCCAGCATCCTCTCACACTCTGCGTTTCAACGGAAGCGCTCGCAGGGGCTAAGGTGCTTTTCTGGGGAAAAAAGCCCCCCCCCACACACACACACACACACACACAACCAGACCCTCCATCAAATGAGTTTCATCATTTGTCACGTTTGTTTCGTTTCATTGCGCTTCCCTCTTTTTGGGGGCGGGGCGGGGGGGGTGGGGTGGGGGGGGGGGTTGGGGGGGGGGGGGGGGGTGGGGGGGGGTGGGGGGGGGGGGTGGGGGGGGTGGGGGGGGGGGGGGTGGGGGGGGGGGGGGGGGGGGGGCGGGGGGGGTGGTGGGGTTGGTGGGGGGGGGTGGGGGGTGG
>JAOEHI010034013.1:0-23688 GCA_025447815.1 Percopsis transmontana | reverse complement strand
ATATAGAATGTTAACGGCCAGTAGTTCTGTTCATCTGAAACTGAAATATTGTACAATGTTGTTGGAAGTATGCAGTTGATTTAGACAATTGAAGAGAGATGACCAAACCACTGAATACAAACCATCTGTTACCTTCTGTTGTATAAAACAATTTAAGAAGAAAAAATAAAAAATAAAAAAAAAACACGTTCCTGCTGCAAAAGTGAAAATACGAAAACTAAAAATACAAAACTTTGGTCTGCTTCCCTTCAGCAGCTGCTTCACAAACTCATCTCAGCCACAAAAAGGGCAATGAATCAGGCTGTTTAAACTCCCAACAAAACAAAAATCCTACAAAACAGGTTAACTCTTTTATTGGATAAAAATAACATTGATGTCATCATCATCATAATAATAATAATAATAATAATAATAATAATAATAAGTAAGTAAGTTAGCCCAGTGCTCACATTTTGTCAGACACATAAGGTGGTAGCTGAACCTCTTTGCTCCAAAAGGCACATCAGCTTTTACCTCAGCCTCCTGGTTCTCTCAGTCTCATCTTACTTACACAATGAAAACAACGCAACAACACACTGACCTTAAATACAAAGTTAATCGAAATGTGAGTTGAAAAACTAGATGTGTTGGAACATATTATGTGATAAGGAACGTCCTTCATCGAAGATCTGACTAAGCCCACCCCATCTAGTGCCATGGTACTTCAAAGAAGTTGCGTGAGCAGCAAAGCATCAGCTCTGTACGCTGAGGCAGGCCTTCGCCGCTCTGCAAAACCCCTACACTAATCACTGCATCTTTTAGGTATGTATTGTTTAACGTATGTCTATGTAGAGAGTGGCCTGGAGGCAGCTGGCCTCAGGAGAGTGGTGCGTGAGGAGGACTACGGACGTGTTAGCTTCGGTTCATGGGCCCGGAGAGTTCCAACGGCGTCCTTCACTGCATGGTAGATGATATTTTTCACCTGTGGGAAGTAATACAAATATTAAATTGATATGGAATGTATATATATATATATATATATATATATATATATATATAAAAATAAAAAATAATTTAGGGATTGCAGTTTTAAAATGTGATGGAATCTGGTCAAATGTTACACATGAGACTGACCTGTAGCTTGTCCTCGTGGTTGGAGTGAGTGGTAGAAAGATGTCTGAACTCCTGGGTCAGCCTGAAACAGTGCTTCACATGCTCTGGGGACACGAAGTCTTCTGCTACCTTAATACAGCTGTACAGGTTGTGAACCTGTAGATTAAGGAAGCAAAATAAAAGTGACATATTTAAACTCATTGATGGATAAAAGTGATAGACATCCTTGAGATCAAGTAAATGAAGACATTCTATAGTTTTACTTTTAAGGGTACCGACTGTTAACGGTACCGACTGAATTACGTCGGTACTACTGAGAACCAATTCACGTAAAATCAATCAGTGCCAAATTTCAGTACTTCAGTACTCAGAGCGCATCTGGGTGAGAGAGTGGAGAGAAAGAGCGAGACTGGAGGCCTTCTCACACCAAGTCCCTTTTTTTTTTTTGTTATTTAAAAATAAATACGAGCTCACATTGTGTAAATTTAGTTTACACACAAACTCCGAAATATCGTCAAAAGCGTTTAGGGAGTTGTTTGAGCCACCGTCATCATCCAAAATAACATTCGATAAACTGATCCACATGTCTCTACAAGGCACTGTTTGAAAAACAGTGTAAAGACCACAAAGATGTAGAATTGATTGTGGCAGGTGGTTGCAAAGCAGCTTGGAATTGGGGATGGCAGGTATGGCTACCGATTGCAAAACAAAGGATACAAAAGAGACTGCAGTGATTGTGCCCATGGCAGCTAAATTAAATGGCACATTTCCAAATCTTTACTTGCAAGCATAAACCTCAATTTACAAGCCCCACAAGTAATACCCATACGTTTTAGTGCAGCACTGTGTTATGACACCTGCCAGCTGAAAAAAATAATCTAGGGAAAACACTGACTGTTTGTCAGGACTGAGGCTGGGCTGTTATGTGTAGCCTGTGTCTGACGATCACAACTTGACATATAAGACAAAGGATATTTTATAGCAAACGTAGAGTAAATCTCTGGGACGTATATATAATACAACTGGTCTAACCTGATGCGGAGCCCCAGCAGGGATGAATACGGCATCTCCTAAGAATTGTATAATGGCCCAGCCCTGGACCCCATATTCTTCATAGAGTCTGCGCCGAAGGGTCTGGTCCAGGTACCAGCTCTGGTCGTGGATAGGGTCATGATCTGGAGGGTTCTCCTGTCCCTGTTCCTCTCCCACCTGAGTTTTCAGTTATTTGAAAAATATATGAATTTGGGCTACAGTTGCACAATCAATTTATTGTTGGACAATGTTTTTGCTTAAGCTTTGCAGACTGATGAGCCAGTCTTGGAGCTAAAAGCTGGCTTATGTTTCTGCATCAGCTTCTCCATGGATATGGTGTGACAACCTTCACAGGTGTTATGACAGCAATCGTGCACATATATTAAACATGTGCACTAGGGGGCAGTGTTGCTATTGTCAGACTAGAATGTACAAAATAAAAAAAATAAAAAGATTACATTGCCCTGATACCAGCATGGTAACCAAATAGGCTACCAATCGCACCACACAATTTAATCTATCGTTTGTACCAATAACGGAAAAAATATGGGTTTAAAATAAACCAGGTTTCATTCTGTAATCGAGTAGAATCCAAGTCTATCTTCAGACGACGAGAATTCACAACCACGCTACAAGAAGTAATGTTATCTTTTCCATTTTGAAAAGAGGTCATACACGTTTGTATCAACAAATTATATATACACACATACATTTTTTATAACAGTGTTAAGGCTTGTTTATAGCAGGACAGACCCCCGTACTACATAGAAATATAATTCCGAATATAATGGTTGACTGTTTGGGGTCACCCCCCACTGACTACATTCATGCAGAAGATGTTCATTGCTTGTGGCCTCTCTAGGGGGTGAGCTATGAAACACTTATTTTTGGGGGCCATGGATCAAAAAGGGTTTGAGAATCGCCAGGTCTCAGGATCAAACATGATCTGGCAGACATGCACTGGCTACTGACCTTGCGGAGCAGTTCTCTGATCTTCTCAGCATCCTTGGCGGCGTAGATGTGCCAGAGTGCTCCGGGTTTTTCCTTTGCCTCGTACACCCTCCTCTTTGTCATCTCATCCACATCCCCCTCCTCAATGGTGGTCATGACCTCTGGAGAATCAAATAAAAACACAAATACACAGAGGACATGGCAGGGTCACTGACAGTCACTCCCTGATGAGCATTCTACAGGGGCATAACATTTCATGGCGGCGTCCAGCCTTAGTATTGGGGATATGGCTACATTTATGTCCTATCATGTAATTTTGGGTGTCAAAGATGGGTTTCCTAGTTTTTACAGTGTAAAAGGTTAAAGAAAAATAAAGTTTCCTAGCTTTTAGATATAAATGTTAGAGCATCCAAAAATCAATTTAATGTAAGAGAATTACTACGTAAAAGAGATACAGATATAAGCACAAGGACAGACTGCACAATCACATTTACAATGTTCATGTTCACTGCCTATTATTCATACGATTATATAAATGGTTACATCCAGCTGTGTATTCAATAATCTAGGGAAATAAAACAATAACTACCATTCATATGATTTGTGAAGCATTTTAGTTCAGGTTTTGTGTGTATGTATGTTTATATATGTTGACACGTGCAGTAAAATCCCTCTTCTGTAGAAGACGGAATTGTCTGAATATAAAGACACCCATTGTTCCCGCAGCTTGTTGCCGGATGCAAACGCTACATGACCTTCATCAAAGCCCTCCATATCTCCCACTAAATCAGGACCAGAGCACTCCATCATCCCCAGACAGAAGGAGCATACCCACTATCGGAAAACCACCAGGTTTATAGGTTACACAACGTTTGCTCAGCCAATTCAAGTTATAATAAGAGTAATAATAGTTTGCTTGTTCTTTTAGAGATAATTGCACTGAAATTACATTTTTCGCACGACCCCTACAATAGAATTCATTTAAGGGGTTAGAGATTGCCTTCACCAAGAACTTTAGATCATCTTGAAGCAGATGAGTCCCAGTGCTTTGGCCCTTAATACACAAATAGCAACAGAGGGAATAGGGGTAGAAGGAGGGAGAAAGGGAGTTAGTCAAAATGAAGGGCATGCTAGAGAGGTGATACAAATAAAAGACTACAGACCTTTGCGTCCTTCGATATCTCCCTCTGTGAATGAAAAAATGTGGCCACAATCAAAACGTGAGACCCACTGAAGGTGGGGTCCAGTGAAAGCCAACGCAGGGAGTAGCTAGGACAGTAATGGCTACACTTTTGAGGCAAAGGGCTGCCTGAACATTCTGTTAAAATATGCTATGCTAATAGACTATGAATCCTGATATAAATAAAAGATGTCTGAAATGTAAGGTTTATTTAATAGATCTTTAATAACTTTCTATCACCAAATACTAGGGTTGGGTACCGTTAACATTTGAACCAATACTGACACCTGGAATTCGGTACCCAACGGTACCTTTTTTTCTGTACTTTACTCTCTCTTTAGTAACAAAAATGTAATTTCAGTTGTAAAAAATAAATCCAAACTTGCATTTCGCATCAAATTTATTTGATGCGAATGCAATTTGCAGCGAGCATTGTATATGGGATATACGACAATAATATAATATATAATAGTGCCAAAACTCCGTGATATGCGTTTTGAATGTCGCAAGTGAAGATTTGCAACTGTAATTAAATTTCGCAAGCTCATATCATGATGGAGGCAAGATAGTCTAGTGGTCTAGGTGTTGTACTCCCAGCCGGAAGGTTGTGGGTTCGAGCCCACAGTAAGCACCCTTGAGCAAGATGTCTAACCACTATCTGCTCCATGTAATAGCACCATGTAATTTTAAATCGCTTTGGATTAAAAAAAAGCGTCTGCTAAATGACCTAATTGTAATTGATGGGTAAGAAAAATACAAATGGTCCCAAATGTTTTAATAAATGTTGCAAGCATAGTGAATTTTACATACCATGATACAAGCGTGCGAAATTAAATTACACATTGGCGAATCGTCACTTACAACCACAAAGCTCAATGAGCGAGCATGACATTTAAAACACAAGTTTATGGAGTTTTACCACTATAGTAATCCCATAGTTGTCTGCGTCAAGTTTTGAAAAGTGTAACCACTCCTGTAGCTCGCCATTGCCCTGACTGTGTTGAACATTGAACAAGCTACAGGGGTAAAGTAGTCTTGCTCTCACCCAGATACTCTCTCAGGTACCGAAACTTGGCACCGATTTATTTTAAGTGAATTGGCACTCAGTAGTACCGATATAATTCGGTCGGTACCCTTAAAAAAGTATCGAGTTCAGTACCCCACCCTACCAAATACAGAGAGCGTTCCGAAGTGAACTATAAAACCAATGGTATTTACGCCCACCAGTAAGACACAGTACAAAGCGTAAAAGTGTCCAATAAATAAGACTGCGTGCATTTAAAAGTGAGTGTGTTACAGTTCGCTCACCTTGCTCTTCGTTCTCTCCTCGAGGGATACCCACATAAACCATGACGTTGACAGCATCAGACACATCCAGATGGAGGTTAGTGGTTCCCACCTTTCTGTCCTCTGATGAAATTAGGCCTGGGGAAGAGGAGGAGGGTGGGACAGAAAGGAAGTGAGATGAGACAAGAGATAAATACTAGATGGTAGGGATGCAACGGTATTGTCAATTTTGTGGTATCGCGATAGCAAAATTGTCTCAATATCATTGTGGTCACATGACGGTACAAAAAGTGTAGTTTTTTTTGAGCCGCAGTGGAGCAGAACAGAGGGAAGTGGGAACTACAATTCCCATCGACCCATGCGAATTTTAAATCTGAAGTGTGGAAGCATTTCGGTTTCCCCGTGACAAGAAACGAGAAAAGGTGATGGACAGAAAAAAATTATATGCAAACATTGCCATACTGCGGTGAAATACATGTCGGGGTAAAATTAATACCTAATATACGTGGTAGGTAGTAGCATAGAGAAGAAAATAATAGATGTTACCTTTGTCAAGGTCCAGCTGGTGCAATTATATTATTTTATAGTTTTAAGACATTTGACCCATCTCATACCAAGCAACTAAGCAACAGTTATGATTAGATGATAAAGAAAAGAGGACAGGATATGAGATGGTTAATTTGTAAATCATTGTAATGTTCAATCATTGTTTAATAAACACTTATGGGGTCTGTGTGTGTGGGGGGGGGCTCACCATAAGCATTGTACATCTTAGGCCCCAGGTCAGGACGTACAAAGAAGTTGGGGAGGCGGGCAGCCAGGTTAAGACGGCCGTCTCTTTTTGTGTACTCTGGCAAGGGCAGGTTCTCCATCAGGTCATCAAACCTGGGAATGAAAAAACAAAGACACATGGCATTGTAGGGTGAGGTATTAAAAAGGGTAATTCCGGCCAATTTAGACCTTTTCCCATCTCTCCCAACTGTGGAGATCGTATGTGCCCAAAATAATCACATATAGTAGAGTTCAAATGTTTAAGAACCAGCTTTATATTGGACTACAATTGTCAAATATACTGAAGTTGTCAAAGGAGCTCTACAGCTACTTTCTGTATATGAAAGAAATCTAAAAAGCCGTATCAGATATGAATTTAAACCTAATGATGGTGCACCTTTTTCTCTTTCATGGTGATGAAACTACATATTTGCTGAGCTTTTGTTTTTGATATTTAAGAAATGTCTTACTGATACAAGATCTTAAATATTAACACATTGACAAGCCCCTCTATTGCCTTGGGGACATCATGTCATTACCGTGTGGGCATCATGTCCCTGAAGTCTTCTCCTGGAGGCCAATCTTTCAGTTTCAACACCATGGGCTGGCCATCACTACCCTGCAGTCGCTCTACACGCACAGAGAAGAACACAAATATCAGCCACCATTTGAATGGCATGAGACTACAGCAATTAATGCACAGAGCTTGGTTACTCACTGGAAATTACTTGGAAACCATCCCAGAAGTCCCGCACTTTCACATCTGAGATGATAGCACAGTTTCTGCAGTTGACCAGATCTACATCCTGGTCCCCAAACTCTGTACTGAAGGCCTCTGGCAGCCACAAGCCGCTTTTGAGGCGCTTATGAATCCCCGACACCAATACCGGCTGGAAAGAAAGGAGAGTGGAGATAAACGATAAGAGAACAGCTCACACCAGGAGATCTATGGCTGTGTCCCGTCACTGCTACTGGTTTCCCTTGCAGATTACCCTTAAGATGACTTACTTGTCCCTGTTTCCAACACTCTCTAAATATCTTCCAGTTGTTGGTGTTGCTGGGATCCTGCAGACAAAGGAGTCGTCCGTCACAGAGCCAGGAGTGGGAGGTGTGGGGGTCTAACACACTGAGCCCCATTATTCCATCTCTACGTGGCCCCAGCACACCAAGTTCTCCTCCCTCTGAGCCCCCAGGGCGGCGACCCACTGCCTTCTTCGTTTCCACCACCGAGGCGATGATGTGGTCTAAGAAGTTAGGGAGGCTTCCCTTCAATTTGTCGCCCTGGCAGACGTGAGAGAGTTTTCTAGTATACATATCTCTACACATTATTATTCAACTCCCAAATTGCTTTCTAGAACAACGCTTTTCAGGGTATACATACTCCTGCTGAGGTAAAGGTGGAGGGGAATGGTACCCCACTCTCTCCGGGGCCCTGGGGGAGCCTGCCGGGGCCGTTGAGGAGGTCCCTGAGGCTGGAGCCCTCCGGTTTGGGCTGGGCCGTACTTGAGCCCAGCAGCAGGCTGTTGAAGAGCTTGGGGCTGGAGGCAGAGGGTCTGGACAGAGCACTGAGCGCGTCAAGGCCAAACGGTGTCCGACGAAGTGAGCCAGATTCTGATTGGACATGGGAAGTAGTAAGTAATGGAACCACAAAACTTTTTTTTTTTAAAACACACTGGTCCAAAAAGACAGTTGGAAATTGGAATGATTTGGAACTTGAATCTTTCCAGATTACCTTTTGTGTCATCCTTGGCCTTCTGTGTTGCCAGATCTGCCAACCAGTACAAGGCAGAGCTGTTGCCCTCTCCTGTAGCGGAGCGAGTGTCCTTGGCGGAGGTCTGAGTGAGGTTTGGTGGGGCGCTTGTACCGCTTGTGGAGTTACTTGTACTGCCAACGGTCTCGCCACCCCCTCCCTCTGATGACGTCGTCTGCGTAGGTTCTGTTTTTAGGGCTGACGCCTCTGTCTCTTTATTGGTTGTGCTAACACCAGAAGCTGCGAGGCCACTGCTCACTGTGGACTGGGAAAAAGAAGAAATACTCAACAGCGTCAGTCAAATGCCACCAATCATTACTAAAGGTCAATGCAAAAATGAAAAATAACAATACCTGTATAATCCCATTGGGGGCGCTAGGGCGCACCAGAGGCTTGGTGTGGCGACTTGTGCAGGGGCAATTGGCCTTAATACCCCATTTGCCCCTCGCTGAGTGCACCATGTCTCCTATGTTGTAGAGGGCTGAAGGAAAGGGTTGAAAGATTCATTTATTAACATTACTTAGAATTTACAGTGTAAATTCTAAATAAAACAGACTTTTCAACATGATTTTCTTACCTGTGCCAGGTATAATCTGTGTTGGCATGAGGTTCTGTGGCTCGTGAGGTTGGCCTTTAGCACACTTTAACCAAGAGAAGACCTCGTCCTCTGGAACCTCGTCTACATCTGAAGCAGAGAACACAACATCACAGCCAATATGAGAGGTTAAATAAAGTTGAACCCTAAAGTGTTTAGCTGAAATTGGCCGCCATGGAGACTCACCCTCCCGAGGCCTGCTCCTGCGGAGTCGGTAGCAGTCCAGACACACGCCAAAGCCACACTTGCGACACACCCAGTGGATGTTGAACAACGTGGTCTCGCACACGTCGCACATCTCCCTGATGCCCCGTACCGCGCGCTTCCAAGCCACTTTCTCTGAAGGTCAGAGCAGAGCAGAGAGGGTTAAGGAGACACAGAACACAATCTAGTGTCATGCCACATAAAAAAGGATGATGCATCTAATGACCACTGGAGGTACCGAAGTGAAGAGAGGGGTCCCTGTGCCATATGCACACTTGGGCCTCCGCGCATGTTTTCTAATTCATACAGTACGCCAACACAATGGCGGTACAACAAAGGGGGGATTTCATGGGGATTATAGGCAAAACACAAGCATTTATACACTACATATGGAAATGGAAAACACTTGTATTCCCTAAGACACAGGGGCTTTGTTTTTGACACCCTGGTACACTAATGGACTCTCCAGGCTCAGTTCATTGGCATTTCACTGTTCTGGCTGTAGGTGTAGATCACAGCTAAATGAAATGGTAAAGACACGGTTAGATAAATCGCCCTGGAAACTCACGGTGAGGCTCCACCATCATCATGGCTTCCTTCTCAGACATGACCAGCCGGCAGAACTGGTCTCCCACATTGGCCAGGATGTACTTTGACGTATCCAGGTCCAGGCCCTCCTGGACAGCGGGTGCAGGAAGCCACAGGCCCATGGCCATGGCATCACTCTGCTGGGGGCTGAGGAAGCCCTCCACGCGCAGCACACCTTTACGGGTGAATGCCAGCCTGATCAAAAGATTATTTATAGTCACGTTTTCTTGCAAATCACATTAACATGTAGTCATTTTAGTTTAACCAAAACTGAAGCTGAACGGAATGATGGCCAATGGAATGCAGCGTAACCCTGCCTCTCCCCCACAACACACATAGATAAATCATAGAAGGGAAATAGAAAACCGAAATAGAAAACTAGCAGAGAAATAGACACCTGCGAAAGTGGAAGAAACGGCAGGCCACGTTGGGGTCGTCGTCGTCGTCCGTGTCTTCGTCGCGGTTTTTGCGGTAGCGCTCCAGGCGGCACTCGCGGCACTTGTGCAGGTGAGGAGCCACGTTGATGCAGGAGCCGTCCTGGAGGAAGGACTCCCCAGACTGCTTCAAACGACGCACCTTAGTCTGGTCTTTCAACACTGACTGGCCAACTGGAGGACACACAACCCACAGTGTCATAGCACAAGCAGAAGCTCAACTGTCGCCACAACACAGCACTTTAGATTAGAGCTCTTCTTACCTTTGAATGGTTTGTTGCGTGGTCGGCCCTTGGCAGCCGCAGAGGCTTTGCCTTTCTGCAGCACGGCTCCGTCCTTGGCAGAGCCCGGTCTCTCGGCGGCCTGGCCTCGGTCTGGGCCCTCTTCGTTCTCGCTCAGGTCCGACAGGTCACTGTTGGTGCTGGAGTCAGAGTCCCGTTTGGAGGCCTGGCCCCTTTCCTCCAGGTTAAACTTCTGGGTCTGGTTCTGGTCGAATGACAGGGGCACGTCCTCGGTTCCTCCAGGGCTAGCGTTTGCAAAAATGGGAAAGGCTGAGGTGGAGGACGGCCTCTCCTCCCCGTCTTGCTCTTCCTTGGGTTTGGGACCTTCGCTCTGCGGTTTCTGAGAGAAGGCAGGGGCTGGAGGAGACGTAGAAGAACTGGGGGAAGCAGATACTGAGAGGGCAGCAAATGGAGAAGACATGATCCCTTTAGGCGGCTCCGCCATAATGAATAGGTTTGCTTTGCTGTCCGAGGCGACACCTGTCGTCTCTGGCTCAGACAGGCCAGCAAAGGAGGTGCGAGTCGTTTTGTCCCCATATGCCAGGAAGGGGTTTGAGGGTTCTTTGGAGGCCTGCAGGAACAGGTTCTGGTGGCTGTCAGTTTTGGAGCCAGAGAGCATCCCCAAGGCTACTGCTGAAGCTCCATTACTGCCACTCTTCCTAGCAGCCCCTTGTGCTCCAGAGGACAGAGCCACACCGCCAATACTCAGGCCAGAGCTCCTGTTTACTCCAGAGCCACTCACGCCTCCAAAAGCCTTGTTGAGCACACCGTTTCCTGTTGAATGAGCTTCAGGCACTATAGGCTGCTCTTTATGTGAAGCCAAGGCTGAGGCTGTGGCGGACCCAAAAAGCCCTGCTGTGGCTGAGCTCAAAGGTTTTTTCACACCCTCCGTGGGGGTATCAGGCTTCAACAGACTCGGGGGCTCTTTACTCAGGCTCGCTGACACTGCAGCAAAGTAGTTTGTGTCCTTGGGCTGGGTCCCACCAGCCGGACTCTGGTTAGATCCAGGGTTCTGTGTCATGCACTGGAAAAAAAGGTTTTGGTCTTGCTGGGAGTGGGTGTCGCTCTTGGCTCCACTGAAGCCAAAGCCAAAGGGCCTGGAGGAGTCGTGGGAGCTTGTGGGGGTAGGGGCCCCGTTGGTCTGGGAGCTGACGTCTCCAAACACTGGAGGAACTGCAGATATGGCCGGGGGCACACCGAACCCCTTCGTCTTAGAAGCCTAAGAGACAGTGGACACCACACGAGCGTCAATATTCATCACGTCACATGTTAATCAAATAGCCATTGAATCAAAACGTGTAAAATAAATACATCTGTTGCGGTAACAAAATGATTGTCTCACCTCAGCCTGGTTTCCCCAGCCAGGGGCCTTGGGTTTGAAGTCCCCAGAGGCTGAAAGCGCCACGTTGGGACCACTGCCGTGAGAAGACGACGAGATGGTGACGGGGCCCGGCGAGACGAGAGCGGTTGTTCTGGGATAGGTCGACTGCGAGGGCTCCTCTCTGTCTGTCAGGGGGGCCTGGGAGGGCTTAGCGATAGGGGCTCCAGGCACCAGGCTCGGCATCTGGCCTAGTGAGGGGAAGGATACGTTGGAGAAGGGAGATGGGGCTGGCTTTAGGGGAGGAGGGGTGGGGGTGTGAACGATAGCTGTGGTGGAGTCTGCTGCCCCTTGAGCTGGGAGAGCCCGGCCATTTTCTTTAACGTGGCAGTGAGAGAGAGGGGGGATCGAGTGGTCGTTGAGGGGTGACACTCTGCCCTGGGCGAACGTCCCTTCTGTGGCGCTTCCATTTTTGGTGGTGCTACTGACTTTCTGTCCCTCTCCGGCCTCCCTGGCCCACATCACCAGTCCCTCCGCCGAGGTTTTGTTGGACTCGCCGCCACAGTCCTGCCCGTCGGCTCCCGCGCCTTTGAACCGCTTCAAGTTCACGTCGTCCTCGCCCTCTGAGGCCGTCCTACGCCGCCGCCCGCCGTCGACCTTCGCCGCTTCGGCCTCCTTTCGGCGACGTGCGTTCTTGCCAATCTGAGGAGAGAGGAGGGTAGATGAAGTTATGCCATGTCGGTAGATTTAACAATAGTGTCATTTATTAGGATCAGTAACGTACCTCTTCTTCTGTTAGCATCACATGTATCACACGGGGATCAACCATCTGGTTCTCGTCTCCCTGTGACGGACAAAAACACTTTTAAAAAAGGGTCGGGAAAGACAGGCGGGGAACTTCAGGTAACGTAACAAGCTGTTACCTTGTCCATGGTGATCTCCATGATGTGCGACACGGGGTCGTGCTGAGAGACCAGGCCGAGAGCCCAGCACTCCTCGAACTCCGGCTGGTAGACCCGAACCCTGCGCCCCTGAATGGTGTACGAGCCTGGAGAGAAGGGATAAGAGATGGGTTCAAGGCTGCTTGGGTAGAGAAGAGCTTTGGTCAATGATCAGATACAGAATAGGAAGGCACGAGGTTGAGGGTATAGCAGAGCAGTGCAGAAGAGGCGCTCACCCTTCCTAAAGATCTCCTGCAGCTCAAAGTCACTCCGCCAGCTGGAGATAGCGGCATGCAAGGAGGGCTCCTCCAACACCAAAGACTGTCTTATGTCTTTATCCACCTGCTCAGGCACGGAAACATTTGTTCTAACACAAGACATAGGACTTAAAAGTTACATAGAAAGCGTAAATCGCATTAGTGGTCTTCATTAACCAAGCATACACACCTCAAACTTCTTGATAGATTTGTTGTCAGGGAGGAACTCAAAAGTCCTGGTCCCAAAAAACTCCACTGGCACCAGAGGTCCCAGACCCACTCTGTCCACTAGAGACCGGAAATTCTAAGGCAGAAGAAAATCATGCAATGTCACGGTGCTCTAAATGTGTGGTAGCAGGAGGGTTGTTGTGATGCCATTGGTTTTTCACAGAAGAAAATAATTTCAGCTCTCTCCTGAGAAAATAAAATTACTGAATTTATTATGTAATCTCAAGTGTTTGGATTGTTATCCAGAACAGGGATGGGCACAAGTACTCGCAAGTGATCATGCAATGATTGATCATGGCAACACAATAAATATGTGAATGGACGTTTATAATAATAAGGCCCAAGTATAGTACCGTATGGTAACGCATGGCCTCGTGCAACGCGGCCTAGCGTTGGTGTAATTGATTCGCTGGGAATAAATATTTTTTTATTGCAACGTTTACACTATTTGTGAGTTTAGCAAGACATCCCTTGCTGTATTTGGGGCTTTGGCGTGTCGGACATGAGCAGTCAACGCGCAGAGGTCCGTGAAGACACAAAACTTTGGAGGCAGACAGGAAAGGATGCTTTGGCCAAAGGAGAAACAGCTATGTGACACTATTCCAGACAGCGTAGGTGCTGCCGAACACTGCGACATTGAACATGTGGTTACACTTGTAAGATCCCCCCCCCCCCGGAATACGAGTACTCGCTTATTTTCTCTGTCGAGGACTCCAGCTGTCAACAAGGCCAAAATGCCCATCCCTAATCCAGAAAGCTTTCACCAAGTAGATAGACCCACTTTGCAACTGGCTGTGGAACGAGTTGAAATCTGCTGGTGTAGTATAAGGGAGAAACTAAAAGACGCATCATGTTGGGTACATTGTTGACCTGCTGTCATTAACGGCTGGAACATAGTTATTGGACGTGCAATACAAACTCCACGTGACTTAGGTAACTAGGTGCCATAGCGTTATTCTCCTAAATTAAATGTCGTTGAGGAAGATGGAGGAAGATGGAGGCAAACTCATCTGTCCTTTATTATTGTTGCGAGTAGGGCTGGGTATTGGCATAGATGATTCACACTGTTGCGGCAATATGCCGCCCCAGTGCCAAAGTTCCCAAAATCTTCACAATCTTGCAATCATCGCTATGTCCTATTCTTTCTAGCCGTTTTAAATACAAGCACGTCTACCTGTATTTTCTACTATTTTATCTATCCATTTAGTTAAGGCTATCTCCATGGTCCCACGTGGTAGGATCATTGAGATGACTAACGCGCCGCCCGTGGCATCGGCGCATAGGTACAAGATTGAGAGGTGCGCGCCGGGGCGTGCGGTGGCCGCCAGGCCTCGTCCACAGATTTGACGTCCTTTAAAATATGCGCCCCTCGCGCTGCTGCGGATCTGTCAAGAATAAATCCAACTTAACTGTCCAAGTGTGCACTTACCAGGGCAGGCCAGGCAGTAGCTGATGCTGTACTCTCACTTCGGTTCGCCCACACAATGGAGTCTTCCACTAGTACAGCTCTCACACCTTCCCCATACACCTGTACCCAAGAACACCGCTCCACTGCATTCTCAAACTCCACAAACACCTGCAGTAGAGCAAGCAGAGGGTTAATACAAAGCAATGCATAAATATTACTTAGTTGGGTTTTCTATGCCATGTAAAATATTTAACCACAATATCATGGATTTTATATTAGAAATCCCTGATATGAGTAAACTGGTTTACTGGGTTAAATTTGAGCATTGTTCTGCAATAACAACAAAACTAAACAAATATTAAACCAATTACAATAGGGGACCCCTAAAGGCAATGTATACATACAACCACACTACTATAAATAGTGGCAATTTCTATCTACTGGTAGGCTTCTTCTAAGAACTACAGTACAGGCCAAAAGTTTGGACACACATTCTCATTCGCATTGAATGAGAAGGTGTGTCCAAACTTTTGGCCTGTACTGTAGCTATGAGGGTCTTAGTAGAGATCTAAATCTAAATGAAACCCCTGGATCAGATTTAATATGTTGTGGAAGCATCTTTATTTTAGAAAATCATGTTAATTTACCATGGAATTCATTACTTAAAATACAGATGATGCAACACCACCCTGCAATCAACACTGCAGTTTTTAAAGGATAAAATGTTGCACTCATGACTTATGTCTGAACATTATATAATCTGGTGCACATGCATAGAGGCACATTTCTAAAATTAAATCAATATATTATTTCATTTGAAATTGTGTGAGAACATATAGTTAAAACAATGTTAACAACGGTAAACAACTTCCATTGGTTACTTGAATGAATCCGTTCAATCTGTAACCAAATATCACTATAGGACGTAATCAAAACATTCCCTATAGACTATACCTGAACTTTGGTGGAAAGGCCATGAGCCAAACTAACGTTAGCTAGTGTTAGCCTCCATGTAGTTTACTATGTATGTTGTCGGCATTGGAGTAAATAACAATAACACGTATGTTCTTGGAACCCATAAATGTAACAATGATATGCAATTACTTTGGAACATCACCAACAGGAATGTTGCTACAGTAATTCCAGGCAGCTCGGAATTGCTGAAAATGAAACAAAGCCAAGGCCAAGAATCCTCGGCCTCAAGTTCGGTCTTGTTTTGCTGGCTTGCACTTTCAGCTAACAAACATATGCATACACCAAAACGAGTTGTTTAAACGTTAACGATAGGCAGTAACAAACTACACAATGAAACCTCGGCTGTAGTTGGTGGACACCGTGAGTGTCAAATGGAATGTCTATTTTAGCACTGCAATGTAAACACTGACCGTAAGCCCCGTGGCGGCCGTGGATGTTGCAGTAGTCTCTCCTCCGCTAACCTCGGGGGCAGCCAAGCCGATGACGCTAACGGCTCGCACAGTCCCCCGGAGCAACTCACGGGCCCAGACGGCTTGTTCTGGTTCGGCTGCAGCAGACTGTCCATCATTCAGGAGCAAAAACAGACGCTTCCCTATTAACTCAAGAGAGTCCCCCATGTTTTGCTGACTGGCTAACAAGCTAGCTCCTGATAGCAACCATGAACGGAGTAACTTCGTAGCTTGTGATGGGAACTCAAAATGGAAGAGGCCAAACAGTCAGTGTCACCTATCTGCTGCAACTTTGTTATAAATGCACAATACGCTTCTTGCACACCCTAGGATACTGGGCGGCGAAAGGAGTAACAGTAGAAATCCAGATAGAGATGTTATTGTCCTAAACGCTAACGCTGCTGTTCCGCTCTATCCGCCATTGAGCCCTGCAACAATTAAACGCACTCCTCGCACACCACTGCAGAGACGGTGACCAAGTTTAGTGAAACAGCGCACTCTAGTGAAAGACCTGAGCAAAGCACATTAAATCCTACGTACCCTAAAGAAAAAATATTACACATCTACGACTTGTTCAAGTCGATTTTTACCCAATGCAACTCAGCGCATATTTATTACAATAAAGATGATTATTTGTTAATATCACGCCACTTATTTTGCGCTAGAAAACTGAATTTCAATCTGCAAACACCATGCGGCAATGAACCAAAAGGGGGTGCCGCAGCGCAAAAAATATGAACGCAGTATTAAGTCAAAAATATGATCTTTACACAAACATATTAACATATGTATTTAGAATTGTGCATGACTCATAATATTTTGCTGTCCAAAAATCAAAGTCCCCTAATATTACACGGCAATCATATAATTGTACCACTATAGCGACGAACTATGAGTGACATATTTTAGGTGGATCACATCCAAACGTGTTATAGGCTAGTGTCGACATCTATTTCTATGACTATAAAACATAATAGCCTTTTCACATAGTGATGTTAATGGATGTGTATTTGTGCAATCAGACTCTAGTGCTTTGTTCATACATGTTGCTTTCCTTTGCATAACAAAACAGCCTTTTAAAGCAGTAGCCTACAGACATTTTCTAATTACAGAAAACACATACATATTTATTAATGTGTTATACAAGATACAATACAATATGTACAAAATGTCAACATGTCTTATGTCCAACAATACCAAAAGAGATAACAGTACAAATATGTATGACTTTTTTAAATTTAAACCCTTCATAGTTTTGTAAAGTGGGTTAAAGGTTATCACATGGCCCCCTAGCCTAACAATAGACAAATCAGATAGATCAGTTGTGCCTTGTGAAAGGTGATATTTATAAATCAAGCCAGGATGTTCTAAACGCATTGCATGTGTTAAGCATGTATAGGTTTGTAACCTACTGTAAACTAATTCCTTAATGTCTGCAAAATGTGCATGTGCAAGGACTCTGTAGCTGTATTGTTCTTTGGCAACCCTTGTCTACCAGTGTCAGTGGCGGTTATTAGACTCTTTTCCCAGACGTGCAGGCCAGTTAAAAGGTGTGCCAACGAGAACACGTCGACAATTAGCGGACAGTATTGTCAATGCATGCTAATCAGCACATTTAAAACCTAACCTAATTTCATTAGCTGCAATTTTCTGTTGTGTGAAAGGCTGCTGAATACCCTTATGTGAGGCCTTGCATCTGTCATCATTTCTCCTCTAGGTTTTCATAATTCACATGAAACCTGTGTTTCATGCAATTACTTCGAACCACACCCTGTCATCCACAACCTGAGCAGTGGACCAGGAACAAACCCAACCTTCAGCATCCTCTTTACCACTGTCCCACCCCACCCCACCCACCTAACTGAGCTTGATCACTAATGCTAATGGACTGAAATTAAGCAAAATGTATAAATATCAACACTTTTACCATGACAAAAAGTTTATAAAGCCCTGGCGTTATTGAGGGGCTACTTAAGACACGGTAACATCTCCTCAGTCCCGCCATAATGAAACGATAGTCCCAGAGCCACATACTGGCTATAGGTGGGCCTTCTGCTGAGCTACTGGCGTTTCAAACAGCTGTGCGGGGTGCACTCGGCCTGTTCCTCCAGCTCAGGACAGGGTGTGCCAGAGTTGGCTGGCCGGAGGAGGATGTAGCGGGTACGGTGACGGACACCGCCCCTGGAGCACGGCCCCAGACACAGGCCCCAAGATGACCAGAGAGACACTTCGCAGTCCAGAGGGGTCTCTGTGAGAGAGGGGAGGAGCTGGTGTGAAAGATCCACAAACACTGGGGATGGGTGGAGAACATTGGAAAGAAAAACCTCTAAAGGGCTATGGAACGTCTGTGTGTGCGTTTGTATGTGGATCTGCACGTACGCAGGCAGTACCGACCTGAGAACCGCTGGGGGCTGATGGAGTTAGGCAGAATGTGATTAGAAATGGGGGTTTGACGAGCAGGGGAGCGGGTTTGCCGGGTTATCTTTATGCTGGCAATTGTCGGAAGGTCCTTCAGCCGTGGGTAGTAGAAGGAGTTGGCGGGGTGATTGGGCATCTGAGATGTGATCTGAGCACAGCAGAATACAGTAATCAAATAGAGCTCACCCATATAGCCAATAGAAGAAGAGCTTCTGCCTATGCGTTTAAACGTGCAATGGAGAATTTCGAACAAACTGCATACTTGAGTGATCAAAGATCTACATTTTGTAAGACAGGCCCATTTTACTCTAAACACTTGGGTCAGGCTGCCGGCATGTGGTCTGCCAAACCATCACTTAAGTGGGGACAGCTAGTTCCCATATTTAAAGAATAAAACAGGGTTCTCCATCCTACTCTTTTTAACCCTAGGATGCATGACCCAAAAACTTTCAAGTTTTTGCAAGACATGGGTCAAATTTGACTTGAATTTTTACCTTTGGATATTAAATGCAATATTTCACATATAATTCAAGGGAGTCCTAAAATGTACCTGATGCTTTCCCCTATTTATGCTCAACAGAACCTCCAATTATTTAAATGCCTTAACCCATGTTAGCTATAGCGCCACCTTTTGGTAACATGCACCTTAACTTTTCATTAGAGCAGTCAATTGGGCATTCATTGAAATTGCCACACAATGATGAAAATGGTGTATTTTAACAGTGAGAACATTTTAACATTTACATTGGGAATTCATATGTAAATACATTGTAATTTGTGTGTGTGTGTGTGTGTGTGTGCGTGAGAGAGAGCTTTGATTGATCGGTGCATACATCTACAAGTAGATGTGTAATCCATTAGGTATTTCTGAAATGCATTCACACATGGACGCAAATGATGCCTTCTGGTCATTTTGACCCATGTCGTGCACTCTAGGTGAGGAATGGGCAGAGAGGACCACACCAATGAATAGGTGAACAAATAGAAGGAAACTTAACAATCAGCAAACCTAAAGGAAGTTCTGAATTAGGTAACACTCATCACTGCTTGTTACCTCATGCAACAAGTTCCCAGTTACAAGTCTTAAAGGGCTTCACAAACCTAAATTTAATATAGGAAATTTCTATCAAATGCTGGCCTTTGCAGACTGTATTGTGATTAAAGGCTATATAAATACATCTTACTCGACTTGAAAACACCCCGTAACCTCAAGCCAGTCAGACGAGGAAAACGGAAGGGTGGACTCACTTGTGTGATGTTTTCGGGGGGGCTGGTGGGGAAGTTAGGAGAGGAGAAAGTGAAGCCACTGTCCGTTCCCGCATCAAACGGCTGGAGGTCAAGGGTCACTTCCTGTTTCCACTGGCCGCCCTCACAAAGGTTGAGACTGTCCACGCCTACAAACCAGTCAGGGCTGGGGATCAGCTTTACCATCAAGGACAGCTGGTGGGATATAGAGGGCAAAATGAGATGAAGGCATAGAAATATTAACAGAGAAGTAAGTGGGAGAGGGTAAATAAAATTGTTAGTATTTCTTAGTGTACTAACAAAACAATAATGCTAAGAAAGTAAGAGAAGGTGTGTGTGTGCATGTAGTGTATTAGTGAGGATGGAAGGTTGTTTTGTTTTCATACGAGTGTCATGAGAATCCATTATATTGCATGTTTTCTGTGTAAGCTGTTTTATACTATCCAGAGTGATGGGTGTTTCCTGAGAGCTGGTGAGCACATACAGGAAGCTGCCTTGGGGTCCTGAGCGCACACAGAAACTTAAAAAAAAGACCCTGAACTCTTTTCCTAAGGCAGCCTGCTATTTGTTGGCCTTGCCTCCGGCCCTCAGCTGTCTGGGAAGGGCTGGAGGGTCTGGAGATGGACAAAGATGATCAGAAAATGAGCAGAGTAGTGGTGTCATCATGTTTCTGTTCTGTGACACATACTGGAATAAGTGGAGTGGTCCCAGTAAAAGGACAGAGAGGCTGTGTGTTGGAAGAGAGGGAAGAGAGATAGAGCGGGGGAGGGAGCGCTCCTTAGAAGTCACTGTTGTTCCTTCCACTGTTGATTCATTTCAGAATCCTCCACTGGCCCCTTCCTTCCTTCTTCCCTTGCTAATATTACTCCCTTCTTTCATCTTTTTCCCCACTCCCCTCAGATAGTGTCTAGTGAAGAGGTCCTGCTATAGCCATTTGTCTGTGTATGGCTATTTCTACTCGCTGGCTGTTTATGTTTGTGTTGGACAGGACAAGGAGCACCTAGCACACAGATACATACCCACTCTCCATGCCAGCTCTCTCCCTGGAGCCCAAATAAATCCCTTGAAAACAGCCCTGGAAAGCTGGAACCCTAAGTGGGTTTCTGTGAAACAGTCTCCAGTTTTCTCTGGTTCCATTAATCTTATGAAGCGCTGTGTCTTTAAGAGTAATGCCAGTCAGACCGTGCTGACTGGCATTACTCTTTGAGTATAATGCCAGTCCTTTTCCATGCTGCTTAGATGTTTGGTGTTATCTGCCTGTTTTAAATTAGACACTCAGCAGCAATAGCAGGGGGTCTATGAATAAGGGGATGGAAATCATATGTTGTGATTTTTGGGGCATTGCGTATGCATGTCTTTGTTTGTGGAAAAGAGGTGAGAAACTATGTTATATATGTGTGTTTGTGTGGGTACGCCGATGAAATGGACAAAAACAAAAACAGAAAAAGAGTAAGCTCTCAACACATATCAATCTGTCACTGGCACGTTCCTCACAAACTCCCAGAGTCATGCTCTGCTTTTTTCTGCATGATCAAAAAAAAAGACAGACCCAGATAAATGGCACCCTAGTCATCAGGCGTATACATCCCTGGATGACAAGATGTTAAGCTGCTGTTCATGACCAGTACTCTGTGGGGGTTGTTTATCCTCTCAGAGGCCTCTAGGTCCTGGCAGTGAAATAACCAATAAACAAATGTAGGTCATAAGGACCCTTGGAAGCAGGCACACTTTTATTTCCGAACCTCCAGCACCTCCCCTCCCTCCCTTTTCCCCTCTAATTATTCCCCCACTCCTGTTTGCCCTGATTCATTCATCATCTGCGTGCTAGGTTGGAGAAAAACAAACAAACACAAGAAGCAATCTTGCTCGTTGCTCTGCTTCTTGCCTCATTCCAGTTGAACTACAATTTCCAGCCCCAAGCTCTCTCTTAAGCTTCCTTAGGTCTACCATCTAGATGTCAACCCTTCACCTAGCCCAGGTCCAGTGAGAGCCTATTAGCAGCGCTGAAGTTCAACATCAGTGCATACACATTAGCCCCTAACATTAAGCTCTTCGTTCAATAGCCAACAGCTTCTTGGATCCAGCCTTAGCAGCCTGCTTCAGCCCTTAAGGTACATTAATTAAAGCGTCATCCTGGTCTTATGAGCACAAAGCGTTCAGTAGGACTGGCTGTAGACAGTGCAGACCAGGCAGGACGGATGTGGGCTGCAGGGCTCAAGAGCTTGAGCTAAACATAGGCTGATTGGATAGTGGAAAGAACTGGTGAAGTATTTGGTCATGGTGGATGAACGACGTTATGGGGAGCCCTGGAGAAGGTTGGGTCAGAAGTTGACTGGATGGAAGGAGTCAGACAGGTTGTGTAACTCGGTGTAGGTGTTAGCGTGTGCGGACATTTATGACTACGTGCTGTTTCCATCCATCCACATTCTTAATGCGTAAGCTCCGCCTACCAGTGAGCTGCGCGACTGCATGAGCAGCTCCGTGGAGCTGTGCCCGATGCCGTTAGGGATCCCTGCCGTTCGGTACATGGCACCAACCGCGCGTCTCTTCCTGGCCTCCTTGGCTTTCTTCACCAGCTCTACCGTCACCCCAAGTTCAGCAAAGTTCTGCACCCCGGTACTGGCTGCTGTACCCTCCTGCCACAGACGAAACTGGCCATTGTGGGTGATAGCTAAAAAAGAAAAAAGAAAAAAAGAAAGTTAAGAAACACAAGAAAAAGGAGTACCAGTTAATGGAGGACTCTGGAAAAGACGAGAGGACGTTTCATTCAAAGCGAGACGATGAGATCATTTCCACCATCGGGGCTGCATGGATTTCTATAGCTGTCTCAAACTGTTATTGAATGGTTATGGTCACATCATTTTTCGATCTTTCACAGATAAAGCCTCAACAGAGGCTGGGGCTGCCAGGACACAGGTCAAGATGTTGACAAAAAAAAAAAGACCTGGGTCTATGTCTACTCATCGTTTCTGTCAGGAAACAAGAAACTGATTTAGGTTAAGTTGTTCGTACCAATTCCTGAGGCTCCAAACTGGGAACCGCAGAGTCACTGGCCCGTGACCAGTGGTTTCAGGGCAGTGTCAGGTTAGCCAGAAACACACCGACAGATGGTGTGATGGCTCTGCCTTACCTCACCTTTTAGAATGACACGCAGACATGCATACACAAGTATGCTTTGATACTTAGACACGGCGGATGCTTGTATTTAAAACGCACACGCTCATGCACACCCACGGTTAGCAGACACACAATATACCCAGCACACTTCACACACTATCTTGTTTCCACCAAACTGCTATTACTTATGCACTTAATCGCATTTCCATCCACACAGGTTTCCCACAAGCGTCAAGACCCTGAAGTCTGACAACACATTACGTTTAAGACCCACCAAGATATATATATATATATATATATATATATATATATAGCACCTTCACTGTCCTTCTGAGGTACTTGTGTTTTTCTTTAACTAAATCCATTCCCATTTCCTTTTGGCTCGGTCCTTGATCGCCTGCCCCTAACCCGCTGGTCCCCATAATAGAGTCATTACAGAAACCTCACAAAGCCATCACAGGCCCCCCAAACCCCTGGGCAAGGTCTGTTTTTCTTATGCTGCGACAGACTATTTTACAACATTGTCCATCGTGTGCTACCAAGCACAGATTAGAATCCTTGCAGGTCTGTTTGTCCTTGGCTGTTTCTTCTTGTGACAAGCCACCTTTCCTAGGTTCCCTTGTGCTCCAAGCACTAACACACAGAGCCCAGACTCTAAGACTGTCTCTAATTGGAGTAAGTACGCCATCATCATCTGGCAGCCTACAACTGGGAGAGTTGGAAGCCAGGATAAAACCACAACAGGCAGTCTAAAACTGGGAGAGTTGGAAGCCAGGATAAAACCACAACAGGCAGTCTACAACTGGGAGAGTTGGAAGCCAGGATAAAACCACAACAGACAATGATGCACAAGGCTAGTCTAGTGTATGCAAACCCACGCTCAAGTATACAAACATCTGCTACCCATGCCGGCAAAATGAGAAAAGATGGACCTGAAGCTGTGCCCTGTACCTCCTAGGCCACTTGGCGACCACTGTGACCCCCCCCCCCACACACACACTCACTCTACGACTATCGTCACCCACCTCCTTCTCCGCCCTGAACCCTTCACCCCAGTTCTCACCGCCAACACTGTTGTAAACCAGCGGAAAAGTGTGGACAGAAATGTTTTTTTTTTGAGAGAGAGAGAGAGAGAGAGAGAGAGAGAGAGAGAGAGAGAGAGAGAGA
>JAOEHI010033992.1:5629-23689 GCA_025447815.1 Percopsis transmontana | reverse complement strand
ACTTCACCTATGCATTTGCACAACATTACTCGAAGGTTTATCATTCGCTCCTCAAAACAGTCAATAATTACAATAATTGAAAGTTATCATTCACTCTTTAAACAGTCAATAATTGCTAAACTACAAAGTACTTAAAATTCTTAGAGCTGATCTAACAGAGTAGAAAGAAGTAGAAAGAAGTAGAAAGAAGTAGAAAGAAGTGAATCTATTACTCTTGTCAATACACAATAAAGATAACAGATATGTGGAAATCCCCTTTAAAGCCATCTCAACAAGAAAATCGCCATCAAAATCGAATAGTGTCCTTGGCACAGGGTGTTCATGAAACTAAATTATTAGATAAGCCATTCATAACTTTTTCAGATATCCCGATAACAGACAAACCAAGGTAAATCGATACCCTCTGAGGTAATAACCATTTAAGGGAATCCCAACCTACTATCTGGAGACCTTTGGGGTAGGCAATGTGTTACAGTCTGACCACAGTTAAAGAGGTAGCACACTTTCAAGAAGCACAATTGTGACATTCATAAAGTACAGATACAACACCTTTAGAGAAATAAGAATTGTATTCTTACCTTATGCCTGCATTTAAGCACCACTCCATATGCTCCTAAACCCAAAGAGAGATGGTGTGGGTTAGTTTCAGCAGAAATAAATTGTAAGCTACTATATATATTTTATAAAGCCCCCAAAACTTGTTATATACAGTATATATATATAAACTCACAAATGCATTGACACACTTGTCCCCGTCTCATTTCCTGCTAAGTGATACATAATCTGTATACATCCTTATTTAAATTTTAAATGTCATGGCTTCACCTGAATTTGTCCCCAGTCTCGGACAGCAAGTCCTCTTTACCTTTATTGGCCATTATTCTGGGTGGAGCACCTTATAGAAATGCTTGCACTTATACATAAGTGGCAAACTTGCACCAGTACAAACAATATTAAAAACTATTGTTTTGCTAGTGGCTGGATATATCATTATTTAATTTAGTGTAATAATTAAGACAAATTACTTGTGATACATTTTGTAAATAAATAAGTGGTGGCAGGTATTGAAGTGGTAATGTCAACACAACACACCGCTGTATTGGCTGAATTTGATTACTTATGGTTTGATATTTCTAAATGTCTTTCCAAATTATGGCACTAACATTTGAATGGCAGGGTTTGCAATATCTGACACTCAATATCTATAATTACCATGACAATGATACAGTTTCTGCATTAATGTTTTCTAAGAAGTGCACCCTATTTAACAACAAAAAGTTAAAAAATATGTATTGCTTAATGGCTGTCAGATACTGCAACCAATTTAATTCCTTTGCTCCTCAATTTCTAGTAAGCAGGTCTATATGCCACATATAATTTGTGGTCTCCACTTTTAACCTACTGTAATGCCAACTGTATTTGAAAAAATGTTTCACTTTAGACAGCCTAATTGTTGAGGCTTAAATCAGTCTGTCTTCTCTGCAATGTTTGTGGTGGTCTTTATGATAATGGCTGGGAACAAAGCAATCAAGTTATTTTCTTTCCTGGCTGACAGTGTCTAACTGTCAAATAAGATGTGAGTAATGAACATTGACTGGTGATAATGTGGAGCACAGTTAGTGTGAATTATCATCAGCAGAATAAACACTCGCTACTCCCGACTGTCTTCTCACATTAGAATGAAAAGAGGGGTGTGTGTCACTCAACCAGCTAGAAATGGCTTGATTGACTGTACATAATAGTGCTTGGTTGAAAGAAAAGCAAGTGATCAGCATTATAAACTATTATCTGTAGCTGAGCTTTATCTGTAATGTCTCTAATAATTTATTTAATTTTCTGACCGACCATCACTGTCTGTTACATGAGATATAGCACAGATACATTTATCTCTATAAACAGATATCTGTATATGAATGCAGAATCTGTAGTCAACAGCACAAGATTTTGGTATCTGAAGCATCCTGGTTTCCGTTTGTAGTCCGTTTGTAGTCCGAGTAGTATTGACCAATCATCAAACAGTCAAACAGACCGAGTGGAGAGCAAAAGACGCTGAACACATTGGCCGAAATGCAATCTCTGAAAAAAATCGTCTGACAACGATTTAGCTTTTTAAATGTTTTTTTATCTGCGTTCATATGCAGCTATGTTTATAGAGATTAGCCAAGCTCAACTCAAACTCCATTCTCGCTCTTAAATGCTAATCGGACTGTAAACAATGACCAGCGCACGGAAGAGGAAGTCTTGGCCTGGATATCCGTTATCTGGATATCCACTGGCTACACCGTAACCCCAGAAATATTGGCCCATGCCCCCAGAGGCTAAATCGTCTCGCCAGGCCAATAGCTGATGGGTTCCGAGATTGTGGATACACAGACACACTAAGGCAGCTGATGAAATTAAATTTGATAAAGGTGTTTTTTTCCATTATACATGTACTATAGGTGTTGCTGAGAATTGCTGAAGGAACAACTGAGAAAAGGCCAAAGGACACAGCAAGGGGGAAGAAATGTTTCCTTTTAATTAGTCTCCTATAGCGACTAAAGGCCAGCAGAAGACTACAATAAGACTTTGCAGTGTTGGTTCAATGAACAAGTGAACATTATGAATTAGTCAGGAAAGCTCCTTCTGCACATGACAATGCTGTAAAGAATGGTTTCAATTACAGCTAAACAACCAGACACTAACAGCAGTATTATAGTCGTACATGTGGTTAACATGTAAGGTTATTATTAGATGCAAAAGAGAAAAAAAAAGAAGACAAAAGCGAGGAAGAAATCCATGTATAAAACCTCCCACCTTCTCCAACAATGCCAAGCACTTCAAACTTATTCATCAGATCACAGAGGGATGGTCTCTTCCAGCAGGTGTAATAAGCTGCTTGGATCTGGCACCAGGCAGGCTTTAGAGAGGACAGTATGACCAATAGTTGACAACGCCCACTGTGGAGTCCAGGAGCCGTCTGGCAAGTGTCTGAGCACACCCCATCTTTATTCAAGTTGTACTTCCACTCTTTTTCCTTTTAAATATACGTCCCTGTTTCTTTTTGTTTCAAATAGAGGTGAGTTTATGTTTTGATTTTAGTTTTTTGTTCCCGCTCAAAGTACTTCCTAACTGCTTTTTCTGTCCTATTCTTTTGTTCCCAAGATTTCCTTCAGTCTATCCAAAAGTCCACAGAGCCACACCTGAAAGACCAGAGAGAAAACAGGTAAGTGTTAAAATATGCCCAAGGAGGTTCGCCTAAACGTTTCAGTTCCCATCATTCTCTGGGCACAGATGGAAGGTAACTAGGTCATGTAATTGTACATTAGGTAAACATATCCTTTTGGACATACTTAAATCATTGATGATAGGCATGCTGTCCCTACATACATCTGACACATTTATACCTGGACCTCATTTTCCCATCTCTCCCAATTGTGGGGATAGTTTGTAATTAAAATCTAATCAAACAATTTAGAGTTCTGGTGATCTCGACTGTCAAGAATACATACTGTAGATTATAAAAGGAGACAAATGGGACCATTGAAAACATTTTTTCTAGTTTTGATGAGAGATTCAGCCTTAATCCTCTTTTCTCTTTGTCATTGCGCAGCCATGCACACATCACACTGTAGAGGCATTCACTGTAATGGACATGCAATCGCTGCAATGAACCAGGAAGCGAATTACGACTGAATGTCTGATCACAACCACAAAATACAACCAGTCCTGGGATATTTTCCCAGAGTTAATGTTACAGAATTCGAAAGGACACATTATGGGTGAGTTAGAGAGTGTTTTCATTTTGATGGTCCCGTTTGTTTCCATTGTAATCTATGGTTTTCTAATGATCACCGCAGTTTGAGGAAATGGGAAAAATGGGTCCAGGATAGTATGTAATATAATAAAAAATATAAAAAGGATAGTATGTAAGACAACATGTAAAGAACAGTATATTACAATGTGTAGTCTAGCCTATACATTAATAATATCTAAGGACCGCCATTGTGTTTGAATACGAATCCAAGGCAGGCACGCACGCGCCCCATGAAGTATCTACTATAGGAAACAATATTTTCTCAGCTCCATCCCCCTCTGGCCAATAAATCCAAACTACACATTTAATGGTAAAATTAAACACATTTTACATGTTCAAAATCTCTTTGGATTAAAAGGAGCTGCTGGTTTTTGGCACATGGTGTTCCTGGTGTGGGTGTTTTCCTATGCAGTGTACAAACCACAGCCAACAGGGGGAGGTGGATACCAGGGCCCTGTCACTCTATCAGTCAATTTGATTTCTCTAAATTAACAATACTGTGCTCTAATCTACAATGGTAAACATGGACACGACATGCTCCAATGTTCAAAATAGTTAATAACACTTAAAGTTAAAATTAATAACCTTTTTCAAAACAGACACCATTAATGTTCTACTGACTACACAGTAGACCAACACCTTCATTTACTGTAGCCTATGCAGTAATACAATAGTCAAGCTACAGCACGTTGACACCTCAGCCGTTTAATAGAGATCATGGCTACCTTACCATTAGTCAGACAACCAATCCAAATGTAAAGTCCCTATTTGAAAGACTCTGAGATTCTGAAATGTGAATATAATGACTAGAAAATCTTACTAGGCCCTATCGATAACAGCCTCATACGGCTAGTGATTGGCGCTAAGAGTGACTTTGGTTCCAAATGGTTTTATATACCATAAGCACCCACTCCTACACAGCTTTCTCGTGCTATCAGATGTGCCAACATTCCAGGTGTGAGACCCAGGGATAATAGTACTCTCTGCACCGAAACTGCGTCTCATTGCTGCGATGCGGAGCGCACCACCATTCCAGCGGCGTCCACAAGCTTATTCCCAGCCTACACAGTGACCAGTGCAAACCACAACTAAAGGCTATATTCTAACATGTAGCCTATATCGATCACATCCGTATTGCGTTTATTTTGCAAAATAAGAACAACAGCATATTTATCAATAAGTTGTCATATTACCGTTTTGATGCAGATAGAAGGGGAACCATTGAATCCTGTCGTGTTAAGAACGAGAGCCAGGCTTCGCCTGATTCGTAAGTCTACCGTGTAAAAAATCTCTATCTGTGAATCAGAGCATCTTGCCCGTAAACATGATGATATGGAAGACAGAGCTAGATCAAGTGGAGCGGCGTAGGCCTATGTAGCTAGGACTATCGTGACACCAAAATAGTCTACTCACTCAAATCCACTTTATATATGAAACCAAATGCGCAGCCATACGCTAGTGGGGTATCCATGTAACGGTCAACAGTTCTTCAATCGGCTCCGTGAGTCCGTGTTCATACCTTCGGCATCAGCTGGTTATAGCAGGAATATCGTCATTACTGTAAGCAACGTCCTCTTTGGCCAATAGAATCACAGACATCTTTCTTTTATCCAATCGTTCTGCTGTAAACGAAAGCCGTGGTCCAGAAGGCGGGACATTCTGTGCGTTCCAACAGTGGTCTGTGAAAATTTGAAAAATTAAAAAAATCACAAGTTTGCAATGAAACATTATCACTCGTCTTAATTATGCATATGGAACACAAAAATGATTTGTGTAACCGTAGGTAATGCCGAGTTTACAGAATATTAGGAGCCTGTTTATTAGGATACCACCACCTCTTGTCATATTGCCAAAAACACATCATTCTGTCTTGCACTCTCCAGAAGGTGAATTAAATCAAGAAATAGGCCTATAAATCCAACATGGGCAATAGATTAGGCTAGATTTATAATGGATGGCTGGTGATAATCATTTTCGTACACATTTCAGTTGAACTGATACAGCTGTGCAAAACAAGATTCAGCGGTCAAAAGGTAATATATAGCCTAATGTATAGCCTGCACATTGGATGTCAGTGACTGGTGAATGTAAAAATCCTTTCTTGAAGGAATGTAAAACCACTTAAAGTTGTTTAGTCTAGTAGAATTAATAGCCTACATGCATCGATGCTCAAGTTTCATGTTTTACTTCTCAAATAGCCTACACAGACAGTCCAGCAGCATGGAATTCTTGGTCATAGTGCACACTTGACTCTGCTGAACAAGACAATCAACAAAATATAAACATGGTGGTATAATAGTAAGAGTAAGCTAGAAGTAAAATGGACAAAATTGAATATATACAATAAACATAAATTAATTTAAAAAGGGAATAAGGTGTAAACAAAGTGTGTGTCATGTATGTAGGCTACAGCTCTGTCAGCTGTTTAGTCTGTAAGACTTTGAAAATGAATTACAAAATATATTTATTTAAATATGCTATAGTAGTAGTCTATACCATATAACTTCAATATAGCCTTTATCTGTATATATGGATAACTATGGTAAATTAATTTGTTATCATCACTTATTATCCTTAATTTAGTATGTATCGTGTATTGTCAGTTCCTACAGAACAAGGTGCAACTTTGAACATTTAAAGAAGATATAGCCGAATAATACAGTAAGAATTGGCTTTGTTGCCATTCATTAGATTTGCACATTGCTCTGTACACTATAAAATGTCTCGTCTCATTAACTGTTAATATGTTAATTAAAGTGAAACTTCCATTTATCATAGTCAGTAGGCTATGATAAACAAAGCAGATTTTATGTAATGATCTGAATTTTAACGAGTCAACCCCCCCCCCCCCCACACTCTTTAAGTAGCCTATCACAATATAGACACATGGCTACAAATCTGACATTGATCTAGTTCACGTCGTTACAAAATTACTATTCATCTAAAAAAAATCACTTTGTGTAGGCTCAGGCTACTCAATCCTTATCATTTTCTTTCAGGTGTCGCAGTAATTCTAGGTCATTATTGATTCTTATCTATATCTATTTAAGAATAACACAAAAACGAGTATGCATTAATGTTTTCGTTTCCATGTCTTATACAATGTATTATCCAATATGATTATAAAACATTTATGTCTTAACAACATTGTTAATTGGTAATTCTCTCCGTTTTACTTTCAATGGAAAAATATGAATTACAGCTCCTTGCCTAGTGGACATGCGCGAAGATGCACCGAATATGGCGGCTTGCATTTGATGAAAAGTAAGGAATCCCTCATCAAAATACCTTGCTCAAACGGTGGGTATGGTCCCTGTTTTATAATTATTTCATAAATTTAAAAGTTGTTCATCTCAGGGTCATGTGTTTGTCGATATCTATTTAGCTGCGATTAGTTTACTTACTCAATGGGAAATGTAATGAATAAAAGCATGTGTATTTCTTGCAGACGTAGAGCTTGGTGCTTTCTGGCACATTTACGGGAGTAGGCTAAGCATTTAACTCTGACA
Source organism: Percopsis transmontana (assembly GCA_025447815.1). Taxonomy (NCBI): domain Eukaryota; kingdom Metazoa; phylum Chordata; class Actinopteri; order Percopsiformes; family Percopsidae; genus Percopsis; species Percopsis transmontana. The sequence goes on along the minus strand of JAOEHI010033992.1, from coordinate 16,384 downwards.
CTGCATTTTCTTAAATTCCTGCAAAGGAGTACAACCAAAGAGAAAACATGTTGTAGCCTGTGATTCATATGATAGGATATATTGCTCGATATTGTCTTCGCGGATATAATATGCTAGTCTTCACACGCACTGTCCCGCCCATCAAATGTGACCATAACCCAAATGAAAATGCGTCACACTTACTTCCAATTAATTTTAACGTATTGTGTTGACCTTTGTCAACAGTTTCCTGTCCTAAATAATGCACACGGGATATACAACATGAATTGAGCGATACAACGCCAAATACTACGGATAAATAGAAGCGGTTAGTTATCACAGCATGTGGAAAAACAATTCCGCTATGACGTGTAAAAAAACGTGTTTGATAGTTAATGTGTGCAAATTGATACCTGCTTACATTACCGTCTTACGTTAGCTTATGTCCACCGCACAACAACGCAGCAACATCAGAGGCACACGCCCACATATATGAAGGTATGAATATACACGCCCCTCTGTCTTATGCTCTATACTGGTAAATTGTTATAATTTTTTTTACTAAATTCATGCTTGCAAAATAACAGGAAAATCTCACAAAACGTATGTATCTGCACAGTGACCTTCCAAAAGCTTTTAATACGCATAGCCTACTGTATGGTCACAAAGTTTAGGAGCAGGTCTTGCAGATGTAAAATAAGCAACTGTCTACATTCCTCCAGAACAAAAACAATTGTAGTCCCAAATAAATAGGAGTTCAGTTTAGTTTTCTGTGTTATTTTATACAGATGATCAAACACAATTACTAATGTTATCCTATAGACCTCAAAGGCAACAATAGAAAATAATATTTAGTTAGTTGTTATACTTTATGCTCGAATCACAATGTGTGTTGTTATTAACAGGGTTTATATTCATTATCAAGTCAATCATTGCAGTATAAATAAATACATGATTGGGGCAGGGTGGGAGCTTGTCTGTTAGCCAAAAGGTCTCAGTTTTGATCCTATGCATTAGCATATATTGTAACTGTCCTTAAGCGAGATCCTTGGCTGACCCATGAATAGGTTAATTTTTACAAGTAAATTTTTTATTACATTTTTTCACTGATATAAATATGTTTCATGATTTCCCTAATTTATTATTTTCTGATAGAATATAAGGTAAAACTATAATTCTGATATCTTCTGTGAAGCCAAAGTTAGGGTAACGCATCCTAAAATTCAAGCTTTGGCACTACTGTTGCTTGTAAACATTGCATTAATCAAAATGGCTTGGGGGAAAATAGCGGTTGTAAAAGTGCTTCCTGTCTGCTGGGGGTTGCCGGTTGACACTCTTGAGAAGGCTAGACAGACTAGTGCACACACAAAACGAGTCTGGAGATAGTGGTGGGGTAGGAGACCTTTTCATGTTACCCCTCAGACTTCCTCCCAAGCAAACATCCTAATGGCATTTTATGGCAGCCTGGAATCTTTATGGCACTCTGCACAATGGGATTCACAGCTAAGACAAGACAGTCTGATACTCTGCAGTGCTAGAACATTTGAGACAAGGAAAGGAGACGTTATCTTTTTCTAGAGAAATATAAACTTTTTTTCTATTCCGGTTTCTGGATTGGATTCATGTTTGGGATTTATCACTCAGGATGAAGCTTCTTTGCCTTCTCTGTTTTTGCTGTGACATAGTCGGACAGGAAAAGAGAGATGTGCTATAATACAGTATTAAAATCTACAATTGGATTATTCATCCAGATTTCTACAGCAAAAACTGTGGTAAATACAGCATTGTAATTGTGTGTTTTTCTTTACTTTTTTGAGGGGGGAAGTTGTCTATTAAGAATATATTATATTATACTGTGGTGTAACAAAATTGCAAACAAAACATTTAAGTCTTGAGGTAAATAATTGCGCTATGTTAATACTTTAGGTGTTTCAGTGAATATATTTTCAATCAGTACACTATAGAGTTTATTTATTTATCAAATCAATAGTCTGCACTGTTTAAGTATATTTAAATACAGAATGTACACTACATTTAAAATATTCAATGGATAGTTTGTATTTATTGCCAGAGGAAGTTTCTGTGGGCCCCTGCACTCAAAACAGACTTGTGCATTTCTGTACGTGTGTGTAAACTATATCATAATTTTGGGAATTTAGTTACTTTAAGGAATTGGAGCGTGCATATTAGTATCCATGTATCCTGTACACTACATATGGAAATACCCTGCAGTGCACTTTTATTAAGATAACTGACTAGTCTGACTGTCTTTCTTGCCATGTGTCCGCCAGTGTATGTGTGTGTGTGAGTGTGTGGTGTGTCTGTGTGTAGGATTGTTTACAAAGGGTTTGACCTGTGTGACCTCACTGTCACTGCAGCTGTAGGCCTACACCAAAGCCTGTTGGTCACCATGGGTAGAACACCCCATAGAGGTAGGTTAGTGCTCAAAACGCTTTGCTATACTGTATATTAAGACCAATTAAGAACAGAAATTGTAATATACTGTAATATTATTTTTTTATAATGTACTGTAAGCACTTGAATTGTAATATAAAACCGCTTGCTTAAACATTTACTGAATAGAATGAGGCTTTACGGTCCATTGCTATAAAGTCATTCTTCGGATTGGTTGAATCGCCTGTCATTTCAGACCAAAAAGAGGAGAAGAAGGAGCGACGAGGCAACGTCACAGCCGGTGCTGCTCTCGACAAATCCAACGGTTGGCTCTGACCTCTTCTATCAGTGCCCTGTGTTTAACCAGATTAGTCTAGTTTTTTTAAAAATAGGGAACATTTGGATAGTTGTAACGAGCTTGTGTTCCACATTGTTCAATAGAACCCTTCAGCTGGGAGGAGTACCTTAAAGAAACATCCTCTGTTGCGGCCTCACCCAACTACTTCAGACAGGTACCTGCTCATTATCCCCTATTCATTATACACTCCTCGATTGTGTTATGGCGACCCCAGAACCCCAAAGATTAGCCCCAGCTCACCGTTTACTGATAAAGCGCAGCTGTAAGCAGAGGGGTAGAGAACGGCGCCAGCCACTTACCGTTTAAACCACGAGGGGAATTCCGTACACAAATCAGGAGTGTACCTTTAACATTATGGAATACAAACACTGATACCTAATCCACTGTTTCGTACTTGTATGAATCACAATCAATGAAGGCCCTGTGTGCCTTAACCGCTGCAGGCCAGAGTCCCACCTACAAATGACTTCAAGGCTGGTATGAAACTTGAGGCGCGTGACCCCCGGAACTCTAACTCTGTGTGTATTGCCACGGTGATGGGCATGATGGGTACTCGTCTGCGCTTGCGATTGGATGGCAGTGACAATACCAACGACTTCTGGCGATTGGTTGACTCCGCCGACATACAACCCATTGGAACCTGTGAGAGGAATGGAGACATGCTACAGCCACCTCTCGGTAAGGGAACTGTGTACTCAGTGTTAACATAGTGGAACCTCACTATCACATGCATGTCAGTCATCCAAGCTACATCAAAACCTTGATACTTACAGCTGTACAGTAAAATACAGCTGTCTGTCTTGTTAAATAGCTAACATAATAGCTTGTTACAGTTTATCGTTTTAATTAGAAATACGTTTTTCAAGTATCTCTCATGTCATGTTTTGCCTGTCTGGTCAGGTTTCAGGATGAATGCTTCCTCATGGCCTATGTTCCTTTTGAGGACACTGAGCGGTGCAGAGATGGCGCCTGCTTCAGCTTTTAAGAAGGTATTTATAACTGGATGATAAGACATCAGGCGCATAACATTTATGTTTTAAAGCCGCGTGTTAAAGGTAAACTCCTTGATTATGTTATAGCACCCCCAGAAGGCCAAAATCTCTACCCCAGCTTACTGATCAAGTTTAAAACTGTCTGCAAAGATGCATGTGGCTATGGCGGGGAGAAGTAGAGAACAGTGTGAGCCTGTGAGCACTGTAGGGGGTGGAGTAGAGAGGACTGCAAGCCACTCAGCACTTGCGGGAGGGGCATTAGCTCTCAGTTTAAAACCAAAACAACAACGATTTGTAACAATGGTTTCCAACACAAGAATAACTCCAGACACAAATCGAGGACAGTCACTTTAACTGAGAAGACCATTGGGAGGCAGTGTTCTCACCTGGATGTATCTAAATTGAATGTGTTGTTTGTGTACGTGGGTATATGTGTGCAGGAGCCACCAAGGCCTTCTCAGAACCACTTCCAACCTGGCATGAAGCTGGAGGCAGTAGACAGGAAGAACCCATACCTTATCTGCCCTGCCACAGTGGGAGAGGTCAGAGGTCAAGAAATCTTTGTCATGTTTGATGGTTGGCGCGGTGCGTTTGACTACTGGTGCCCCTTTGACTCCAGAGACATCTTCCCTGTAGGCTGGTGTGTCCTGACAAAACACAGCCTGCAGCCACCTGGGAACTTCTGTAAGTACACCTCTTGCTTTTGATTTAGTCTTTTATTCATGACATGTATTCATGCATGTTCTTAGTGCTCTATGCCAGTCTGCGGATGTTCAGTATTGGGCTTGAATTTGTGTTGGGCTTCTTCTTTTGTTCATTGTGGTATTGCTTGATGAATCTCAACATCTTAGTATAGTTATTCTCTTGTGTGTGAAGGAGTTTTTTTTGCCACTAGAGAGCAGCACAGTCATAAATTCTGATGACCCAGCATAATGGCCACAGGGTGTCTCCCTCTAGAGGGCCTAGTGATATAGCAAAGACATCTCAAAAATAAGTCCAGTTACAATAAATCAGGATCAGGATTATTGTGTTTAGAAAAAAAGGGAATCCAATTGGTTAATTTCTTATCAGTTCTCTTTTCTCTGCTGAGTGTATTGGTTCTGACAGTAGGTTCTGACCTCAAGAATTAGATCTAGTTCTTCTGATAGCCTGTTAGAATAGATTTTTCTATTTTTCTATTCATCAGATTTTCTGCCCTTGTATATTTCTGCTATTTTACAAAGCTGGGCCTGCATCTGCATTTTGAGTAATATTATAAAATATTTTTACAGCTGGAGTACAGCTGGAGTACAATATTGAAAGAAAGATATTAAATAAGTCATGTATGCATAGTAAAAGGTGGGTTACTAAAGCGCAGCCAAACTAACCTTTTCACATGTCAGAAATGTATGTATTATTGTATGAAGGGGTGTGTATCCTCGGCTGTATGAAGTAGAATACTGTCTTGTTCCAAAGTTCTTCATGTCATTCCATATAGCTTTAAAATCTCCCTGAGACAAGCCTACTTTGTTCTGTTTTTACTCCAACTAGGAAACAAATGAACTGTGCAATGTGATCTATAGCATAATGTAGGTTTATTTAGTTTCACCATCATACAAAGTAGGAGTCATAAGGGGTGTTCAGGGGAAGCTACACAGTTGATAATAATAAATTAATAGAATTTAAATTGTGCCTCCACAAGTTAGTCCTGTTTTATTTTGAGTGACAGTGTGAATCTAAGTTTTTGTGCATGTCTAATACCTTGTGGGTGTGTGTGTGTGTGTGTGTGTGTGTGTGTGTTCATGTTTTAGTTTCATTCTCATGTGGTTTGCTAAATTTAGAGGGAATATTTGACAAATTACATTATGTAATTACATGTAGATGTTTCAGACATGTATGATTACATGATCGTTATAAAGTGAATAATGTAATTATAATGTCATTTTATCTAGCTGGAGCATAGCCTATTGTTTTGCCTTTGCTTGACAGGTGTAGCAAATGTTTGTCCTCATCAGTGCACAATATATTATTTTTAACATAGCTTTTCACCAGATCACAATTTTGAGAATATTGAATAAAATAACCATAGTTTCAGGGATGTATGCCTGTTTGCTTTAAAATGTGCATCTTCGTCAGTATGGTTAACTTCCAGTATAAATACTGTATCTATCAGCTAATCAATCTAAGATTGATTAGAAGCACAAATGAGTGCGGGAGGGGCAGTTTGAAACCAAACAACAATTCTGATTGGTTGAAACCAGCGAGAGCGTAAGCCCCTCCCATACCTAAGTGCTCTTCTCGCACTGATCGTAGTTGTGCTTAAAAAAATCTGGAGTGATTATTCATGTTTCTGGGGGTTATTACATGATCAAGGTGTGTTCCTTTATCTGCCTCTAATTAAATGTATGCATTAAAAATGCATACAGGGTTGTATAAATCCAGAGAGTAAAAGGAAAAATATAGTTGTGGTTTTGGTATTGCATTTTACCCAAAGCAGCATTTAAAATTATTAGAAAATTATTAGTCTCATTAGAGACATATGTCTCTATAGCAAAATCTAGTATGTTTGCTTTAGAAGTAGTTTCATATTAGGATGTGTTGTCCTCACCTCCGATTCTTATCTTACACGGCTTCCCAGCATTTACCACATCCTTATTAGCAGTGCGGTTTTCAAGACATTTTCTTTTCTTATGTGGTGTGAAACCCAACAATTGTCTTGTGTGTTAGTGGGTGAAGGAGGCTTGGTAATGAGTTCATAATTAGCAGTTTATCATAACAAAAATAAATTGAGCATCTCCTTTCTATATCACACTCCTATTTTGAACATAAGAATTTCTACATTTATTATCAATGGGATCAAATTAGGTCTATTAAAACATTTGTACAGCTCTTGGTGCAGCTAAAAATGTATCTCTATTTACTATTGACTGAAACTGAACTGGTTCGCAGAGGCATACAACCGCGGGGCGGTAATTCTAGTTTTTGATTTACTGTTGTGTTGTTTGTACTGCATTGGGTTAGGCAGCCAAGATACTATTTATTTTATTTTTAAGTGCACATCTGTGCTAGTTTTGTACTATTAATTTGCTTTTTAGGCCTAATTGAATAATATACTGTAGGTGCTGGTTTTTAAATTAGATTACTTCTTACTTTATCCATTTAAAAGTTTTACATTTATTGTGCGTTCATATCCTACTTACTATATCCTTTTTAAACATTACTCTTCAATAGGAGCAGCATTGCTCCTTTTGGGAGGTGGATTAAGATGTCTTTGTCCGTCCTTTGCGATTAGATGGAAGGACTCTTGACATATTTCCTCTAAGGCCGTTCTGACTGCTCTGTTGCACATTGTTTTTCAGGCAGGGCAGAGCTGGGGTGATATCCGGCTGTGCCGCTGTTTCCTGACGCTAGACCTTGCCATCTTGTAGCTGCTCCTCTGGGAGTATCTGAATAGGATAGGGTTACACAAGGGGACCTCCTTCTGCTTGTGTGTGTGTGTGTGTGTGTGTGTGTGTGTGAATGGATTGCACACCAAAATCTCAGACTAACCTTTTACCCCCCCAAATCCCCCCCACACACACCACCCCGTCAATCTCCCCTCCCCCATGCTTAGAAGCAGGTGACTGATGTAGGCTGTCGATATAGCCTACTGATAACGTGAATAAAGGACTCCACTGCTCCCCCGCCCAGCCTACCCACCTTCTTTACTCCTCCCCTCCCCTCCCCTCCCCTGCCCTATGCAAATCCGGCCCCCGCTCATTCATTGGGAGGGAAGAGGGAAGCTAAGCAGAGGTTCCAACCGGCAGTCGCATGTGCTTTGTTGTGGGCTACTGCTGGGATAGAGAGAAATATTAGCGTCTTCACAGAGAGTATATAAAGGAAATAATAATAATAAAAAGAAAACGAGAACATAGCCCTGCTGATAAAAGGAGTTACCTTTGATGTCAGAGGGAGAGAAAGGAAAAAGTCAAGAGACCACTACAAGAAAGAGTTTTGTTGAACCAGGAAGCAACTGTTTTCTGTTATTGTTGTTGTGGACATTACTATCTCCGCTTCAAAACCACTGCTGCTGCTGCAAGTTCTGCTTTGTTGCTGTGCATTTCCTGGTGAGTTTTTGTTGCTTTGTATATTTTCCTCTAGTACTATGAGACGTAACATACCGTTATTTGTAAAGGAAAACCAATTTTAGGATTTCTACATTTCCCTTGATTTTGGGACACTCTTTTATTCATGTGGTGTATTATGTGAATTAGGATAATAACTAAAATACTCTGATTAGGGCAATGAATAGTACCTGAAGCATGACTGTTGCATATTCTCAATTGGTAAAAATGTCAGAACAGATGTGTGTAAATGATTAAAGCTATTGCTTTGTTTTCCATTACTTTGCGTTTTGTATTAAGGTCAATGATGAATACCAGGCTAACCAGTTTGACAACATTAAACAGAACAGAATGACTGTACAATCTAATAATGGCACACAATAGGCTACCTGTTGGCTTTAATATTCTGTGGTCATACCTTTTACTTGTGATGTCAAGATTTAGAATTTACATTTACAGCATTTAGCAGATGCTTTTATCCAAAGCGACTTACAATAGGTACATTTGTCAATAGCTGAATATGTCATACACCAGTGATCGTAAGCAAACAACATTCTGATAGAATAATGAAAGCAGCATGTCATAAGGGCCAAGTAAGTTAACTTTTGGGCAGCAGTGCATTGTGCTGCAAAGGTTGTCTGTGCTCAACCTGTTTGCCATGCTCCCAGTTAAGCACTTGTCTAGCACATGCCTGCACTGTGGTTTAGGGGTTATTATACTTGTATCATACTCCAGGTAATAGGACCATATGTGTATATATGGCTGGAGGGAAAGTTTGTTGTGAGGGTGGTTTGGATGAGGGGGAATTAGATCAGAGCTGACCCCAAGAACACCCTCCACTCCCTCCAACTCATGTGCCCTTCCCCCTAAACCCATAGATGCAAGACCCCGCTTCTTGCTGCTTCATTCGTATGTATACACATACGCACACGCACGCGCATGTCCCCCCAGGCCGTGGCTAGCGCAGGTTAGTGGGTCATGCTGGAATGGTCGTGATCAGTACCATATGCCTCTTGTTTTGTTACACATCGCACAGCCCGGGAGATTCCTTGCTTTGTAGCCAGATATATTAAACTCATTGGGTTTTTATTAGTATTATTAGTAGCATTAGTATTGGCTTGTACTAAAGTAAGGCTCCATCTTTAGATATTTCTTCAGGAGATGTCTTATTGGGGTTACCATAACTGCATGTATAAAAAGGGACTAATAGACTTAGTTGATCTGCAATTTATAACATTTCAATGTGCTCAACACATCTAAAATGTCTTGCTGGACTCTTGGATTAGAGCTGCACCTGAATGAATGTCCCCACTGCTCTCTATACATGTTGCCACTGCAGTCTTCCTGTGAGCGGGCAGTATTTTGTGACTGCCTCCGGTGAGAGAGTTAAGCCTTTGAAACGAAATACCGCTCGGTATCAACTTTAGTCCCGCTTTCACCCTTTGGCCAATTAAGCAGCTTTTAAGGTGTCCCGGCTAGCCCCTTAAGAGAGTTCTGTAGGTCTAACATAGTCTTTCCATATCACTCCAGTCAAGAAGGAGCCTCTAATGAAAGTCTAGGCCCCTTGAGAGCTTCCCTGTGCACTCTCTAGTTCTCACCAAACATTGGCTTGTGTTGAAATAGGAGATGGCTATCTCCCCCCGCCGCTCTCTCACACACAGACACACACAAGCTGTATGATGATTATTTGATCATATCACAGAGTCACGCTTAGGCTAATGAAGACAGAAAGGGGTGGCGGTGCCCCTTCTTTTGTGCCTTTTCCCCAACAATGGAAATGCCCCCCACCCCCATATTCTCTCTGTTTTAACACCTCCATTGACGGGTTAGATTAGTATCGCTAAACGTCAAAAACAAAACTGTTCCCAGACTAAAGCCTTTGAGAGAAAACGGACATACGGAGCTTCTTTACATAGTTTACGGTTAGTTCATAATAGAGCCGCACATCCAAAGCAATAATATAATAATAATAATAATAATAACTGTAAGCATTATTTTTGAGTATTGCGATAACAATGTGATCTTCTTTTGAGCAATGGTGGATTTTAAGTTTTGGGGTTTGCCATTAAGTCTCCGGGGGCTGGTGACATTTGACCCTGAAGAGAGCCGGGGAGGGATTGAATTCCATCAGCCCATCTTAGAAAGGGTCTTCTGTGCAACAATTCTCGATTTATTCTCTATTCCTCCATTTTCTTTGTTCTCAAATGTCTTGTGCTGTGACTCATTTAAAGTTGAATTGGCCAATCACCATTAAAGCCTTCCCCTGGCTGAGCTGTAAAGTGACATTACCATTAATGTCTAGCCTGTGGAACATGTACTTCTACATATTTGAGGACAGAGGTCTACCAGAAGAGCACATTCAGATGCGCATGTATTTATTTATTCCTGTAGTGTAGAGCACACATTACGTGCTTGATCTGGGCAACTGTTAAATATACGATAAAATGTTCCGTCGTGTGTGTGTGTGTGTGTGTGTGTGTGTGTGTGTGTGTGTGGGTAATACAAACACTTGATCTTGTCATACATAATTGTCAGTCATGCTCCATAATTCATAATTCCACTCTTGTCGTCTCCTGTTGTTCTAGTCACGCTGCCGGGCGCGCTGCTGGCCCCTGTCTCCTCGGCCTCCCTCCCCACGCGGCGCTCCTCGTCCTCCGTCCCGTCCTCCATGCAGTCGTCGTACCGCCTGCCCAACCCCTTGCCCCCCCTCCCCGTGCGCAAGGGCGTACGAGGCCGTCGGCCCAAGTCCCAGACCATCGCCCTGCTGAAGGCCGCTGCCGAGGCGGCGGCCGCGGCCGCGGTGAATGGAGCACCGCAGAGCCCCGGCAAGATCAGCACGGGGCCCCTAGTGGCTCCAAGACCGCACAAGAAGAGAGGGCCCAAACCGGGGAGCAAGGTGAGATGTCATAACGCCTCAGATCTGTTGTGCAGAGCCCCAGTGTGCAGAGCC